>BLSH010049313.1:838374-861978 GCA_018402905.1 Glandirana rugosa
TGGGGGGGGGGGGGGGGTTTCAACCCGCCAGCCCCCCCCCCGCACCCTGGCCAGGGCCGGGGGGGTACTTACCCATCCAGACGGGCGGAGTGGGTAACCCACCCGAGACAGACCTGCCTCCCTGTCCATTCTTACAGGGGGAGCTGCTGGCCGAGCGACGCGGACCTGGAAGTCCGGTCTTGAGCGTGCTGGCGGGACGTTTAACCCGCGGGTCGCCTCGCACCGAACAGGGCCTGACACGGCCGACCTAGCGCAGAGCGTAGGTCGGCTCGGTCCGTTGGCCGAGCTGGGGAGACTCCCTGGATCTATATTATCCAGCCTGTCACCCAGCCGGCTGCTTGATCTTCATCAGAAGAAAAAGAAAAACTGTGGACCTACGGGTCCCAGCATGGGGCCCGGTCCTACTCCTTGCACTAGGTAGAAAAAGACTGAAGGCTGAGCTGGCCGGTGGGGGGTTATACCAGGGAGGACCGCCCCCTGGGAGGGGCTGTGTCTGCGTTTAGCTGAACTGAAGTTCTGCCTAGTCCACTCCTAGTGAAAGGTAGCATAACCCCCATGAAGAGTTGCTGCATCCGTCAATGAACGAAAGAGAAATACTAAATTTTATTTGACAATCGTTAAAAACCATGTACAACGAGTGTAACTCCTAAATCCAAGACATAGAACATAATCATTAAAATATTTGTATAGGACTACAATATAGTGGAGCAAAGTGTGATACTTGCTACCAATAATATTGTATACACGGCTCTATTGTCCCCTGTGTCCGCCCCCGATATACTTTTTGGGATTCTCTGGAGTGCCGGCAGTTATGCAAGTCTTATACACTTAATTAAATATTACACAGATTACAGTAATGTTATTTCAATTTACTTATGCTATGTATGTAATTTATTATATTTTGTTTACCCTTAGTCTATTGGGACAAGGTCCTGAAGAAGCCTACGGGCGAAACGCGTAGACCTTTTTGACGACTGTCATTTAATACCATATTATTGGTACCAAGTATCACACTTTGCTCCACTATATTGTAGTCCTATACAAATGTTTTTATGATTATGTTCTATATGTCTTGGATTTAGGAGTTACACTCCTTATACATGGTTTTAACGATTGTCAAATAAAATTTTGTATTTTTTATATATTAATCTTTGGTATCGTGTGTGCCTACAAAGTCCACTCTTTTTTGTTTTATATGGGTACTTCCCAGATACAACCGGTCTTTTTCTTACTTTTGTGGTAGTTTCTGAAGTGGCATCAAAAGGTGGGAGTAGATTTGCTTGATTGAGTTGGCTTATGAATTTTTGTTAGGTTTACGTTTTCTTTATTAACGTCTTTTGTATATGGATGAATTTATTTATACACATAAGCACTTTTCTATGTTTTTTGCAAAATGTGTTACATTCGATTATGCACTTCATAAGAGTTAGCACATCTGTTTGAATTTCTGTGGATATTTAGTGCATTCCTACACTAACAGTTTGCAGCTTTCTACACCAATTTATTTTGTTTTGAATGATTTTTTATTTACACTAGAAGTTTTAAAATACGTTTTGGGCTCCCTATACTCTTTGGACCACATGACAAGGTGAACGTCAAATGCAGAATCCAGGGCCCAAAGAAAATGTTACAGACTGACCCACTACCGAGGGGTCTGGGTACGGTTCCCAAGATGCACATCAAGGGTAACTGTTCAAAAAACTTACATAGTGAGCATTTAGGTAATAAGCAGTTGGATCTTAATGGAAGTGTCAGTCAAAGTAGTGTAGAGAAAAAAGCAAAAAAAATTTAGAAACTTCTCCATAGTAGAAGTTCCTCATCTAAAGGACACTAGCAAAAATGGGAGTCCCGCAGAGTTGGTGTGGTTATACGAGGTGCTCTGCGGGTGTTCCCAGCAAAGCTTTAGCCAGTGTCCAATCACCAGAAGGTAGCAACATATGACCTATGGCCTAGGACTACATCTGGCATATACTGTATGATTAAGATACAGTTTTAACCCTTCCCTATTCTACTGGATGAAAAAAAACAAACAATTTTGGCTATAATTAAACTTTAAGTAAAGCTAAACTGAACGATGCAAAGGCCTGACAAAAATGAACAGTGACTGAGAATATAACAATGTAGACATGGTTTATATTTCCACAATCTAAACAGACATTTGGAAAGCATGAAGTGGTGTTTACAGATTACTTTACCTTTTTCATTCAACAAATCCTGGTCAGAAGGTACAGAGGTCACGTCTGGTTTACTATTCAAGCCTAGTTTTTCAATTGGCTGGTAAGGAGCAAGTCCTTCCTGAGATGGGTATGGTGTGAGGGGTGGTGTGGTTGGGTGGAGGTTAGATGGTGGTGAAGATGGGCAAAGGTCTAACTGTGCCTGAGCTGGCAGAGATAAGGTTGCTGGTTGGGATGTAGAGAGACTAGGAGATTGCTTGGGTGAGTCGGAGGTAGGAATTTGCTGTGATTTGTAGGGTGTAGACTGTGGCTGGGATGGCTCAGGTGCCAATTGGGTTGAGCAGGGTGTACACAATGGTTGGGTAGGGCTAGACATAGCAGAAAGCTGGGCTGGATCTGGTGGGGGTGTTGGTTGGGTTGGGTATGGGGTACACAATAGTTGTGATGGATGTGAGGGAGGTTCTAGTTGGGTTGGGCAGTTATTTGTTTTTGGTGAGTTGGGGCATGGGACAGATGTAGGCTTGAATGGGTGTGGTGGTGATAGTTGTTGGGCTGGGTGGGGTGTAGATGCCGGTTGCATTGGGCATGGGGCAAATGCTAGCTGGGAAAGCGGTTGTGGAGAATCTGGTTCTGAAATGCTTGGCGAAGGTCCTGCTTGGGTTGAATGTGGGTTAGATGTTGGTTGACATGACTGGGGAGAGGGTGCTGGTTGGTATGAGTGGGGGCTAGAGGATGTCTGGTTTGTGTGAGTATTAGGCGCTTGTTGCGAAGGATATGCACCAGACGATGGCTGGGTGGGGTGCAAAGAGGGAGCTGGTTGGTTTGGATATGGAGTAGATGGTGTATAAGATGGATATGGTGAACATGTAGATTTTGCTGGGAATGTTGAATGTGTTGGTTTGGTAGGATATGGTGTGGACTGAGCCTGGGTTGGCTGTGGCGGGGGTGTTGACCGAGTTGAGAATGAGGTAGATGGTTGTCGAGATGAATATGTTGGGGATGCTGGCTGGTTTTGGCTGGATGTACTTCCAGACTGAGATGGGTATGGTGTAGATGCAGGCCGTGATGGGTAAGATGAGGGTATCGCTTGTGACGAAAAGCTTGACTCAGGAGGACAGACAAAAGACGTCAATCTCTGCATCTCAACCATTTCTGGACTGTCCATCATAGAATTCCCAGAGCCACTGAACAAGTACCGGCCATTCAAGTTGGATCTCGGAGGTCTTATGAAGCGTGGCTCTGCTGGCTTGGAGAAGTGCTGTTGCCCAGCACCAGCAGGGTAGCTTGGCTGTCTGTTTTCATTCCACATAGGAGGTCCATGTCTAAACATTTGGTATGAATCTGCAGATGGAGGTGCTTTTCCATCTGGTACCAGCAGTCTCGTCTGTGATGTATAACCAGAAGAATATGGGGCTGGAAGGTGTTGTTTATCTTCATGATCAGGTGTCCTCACTGGGAATGAAGGTCTTGAAGAACTGTGTGGCTCCTGAGAGGGCCTAAAGTCCAGTCGTTTATGGTCTGACATTTCAGGGGTCCCTGCAATAGGCTGAAAAGAGAAAAAAATAAAAATAAAATGTACCATTCTCATTCAACAGCTAAAACCTCCAAGACACAGCAGTATCCTACAATACAGTATTTTGAAAACTTTTCATGGCACTCAGACTCAAAAATAAATAAATAAAAAAAACACCCCTTCAAAGCCCTCTTCATATTGGCAATCAGTGGATACTCCCCTCTATATTGGCGGCAAATAAAATGTTCCCAGATAAAACTGTCAATTTCTCAGGGAAAGCACTCCCTTTCCACTGGTGGATGGTGGCACAAATTGCTCACTTTCAGGCAGCCTGCTCTAGAATACAAGTGTTGGAGTACACAGGGGACAGTTGGAAGAGCAGTTTAAACAAATAATGAGGACTGCTGAATTCAACAAAACATTGGTCTTTAGATCTTTTTAATATTCTAGGCTTGCTTAGCAGACAAGGCACTTAGACCTCTATTTTTTGAGAGCAATGAGCAACAAATTGAGTTCTGGCATTTGCAAGGCATGCTAGCAGCAGATCATGAAATACAACCTAGGGAGCACTGTTCCAATAGATGGTAAGACAGTCAATGTGTATAAAATCGTTATTTCTTTATTGGCACATAAAACAATCCAATCCATGCACCAAGGAAAATTAATAGGATGAAACTCCATTCCCGAAGATCCAGGGGATGGTACAGTGCTGGAAAACCCAACCGGGGGATCGGTGGCAGCCGACAGCAGATCAAACCTCCAGGTCTGCAGACACAGGAACGCCTTGCCGATACGTCAAAGGCAGGCTCCAGTGGGTCATATGACCACAGGGCAGAGGAAGGGCAACAAGGAAACTGATGGGGAGAGGTGCCGGAGCTTGAGCAGTACTAGAACTACATATTTTGGGATTAACCCCTTCTTCAGGTCACATGTGAACCTGGGTTGTATTTTTTGTTTCATCTCATTTGGTCTTCTGAGTCTGGGAGCAGCGGCCCGAAGTTTGGTACACCTTTTTTTAACGCTCCCTTGGTTACCATTTTTGCGCCTGCCGCTGTATATTAGCAGCAGATTATGGCATACAGGCAGTCTGCAAAGTTAAAGCTTTTTTTTTTTTCAGTAATTTTTTCAACTTTCCATCTATTAAATCTTCTGCCCTTGTCATTTTAACTTTGTATAGTAAAACTTTTTTTTTCCTTTTTTCCTGCCAGTAAATACCTTATACAGCCCACTTCCTGTTTGTCTGTTCATTAGCCTTGGCTTATGACATCATGCACAGCTCTCTCTCCCTCACTCACTCTTGTGAGAGTTTGCCAGGAAGGGAGGGGGGGGCGAGTCACAAGAGGGCCAATGAGAGCTGCAGGGCTGCAGAGATGGAGGTGTGCCTCTGTGTGTCTGTAAATCCAAGAAGTGAAAAGGCAGCAGCTCCAGCTGCCCACAGTTAAAATAGATGCAGCCAGACTATGTGGGAGGGAGATTTCTGCAGCATATTTGGCAAGTACAGAATCACAAAGATGTGTTTATTACAAATTATGTGAACAGACTGCAGTTCCTCTTTAACCACTTCAATACCGGGTACTTGCACCCCCTTTCTGCCCAGGCCAATTTTCAGCGCTGTCGCACTTTGAATGACAATTGCGTGGACATGCAATGCTGTACCCAAACTGAATTATCTTTTTATCTATTTTTTTTTTTTTTTTTTTAATTTTTAGACAGATAGAGCTTTCTTTTGGCTTTATTTAATCACCACTGAGTTTTTATTTTTTGCTAAACAAATGAAAAAAGTCTACATTTTTTTTTTTTTAAATGCACTGACGGCACCGATGAGGTGGCACTAATATGCAGCACTTATGGGCAAGGATATGCAGCACTGATTGGCACTACTGGAAGATACAGGTGGGCATCACTGATGAGTCTGCACTGATTTATGGGCGCAGACCCCCAGTTACCTTGTCAGCATGAGTAGAGGAATGCCAATAACCGGCACTCCCCATTTACACTGATCAGCTGTGATTGGACACAGCTGATCACGTGGTAAAGAGCCTACATCATAGGCTCTTTACCGTGATCGGAGATGTGGTGTGTCCAGGTGACACCGCACCACCGATATCCGCGTTTGTTTTGAAGGACGTCATATGACGTCCAGTTAGGACAATAGTGTCCATGCCCAGCCGTCATTCTGCTATAGGCCAGACGGGAAGGTGTTAAAGCGGAGTTCCACCCTTTTAAAAGGCTGCAGCTACAAAAAGTGTAGCTGCTGACTTTTAATAATCAGGCACTCACCTGTCCCGCTCTCCAGCGATGCGGCCGCCCGCTGCCTCGCTCCTCTCTCCCTCCTTCATGCGGTGCCGGCATAGCAAGTGTGGGCACCTGGCTTTGGCTTCAAGCTGCGCGCTGTGAATGCCCAGTGTATCTTCTGGGACCTGTGACGTGTCCCAGAAGATCGCCGGGGGGGAGGGTGGACAGGTGAACTACCTTCTGGCTCCACGGCGCAAAGGAGAGGAAGTAGGAGCTGAATACCTGTAAAAAACATGTATACACTGCACCCCCCAAAAAAAAAAAAAAAAAAAATTGTGGCATGTCAGGGAGTCACCTTCACTTAAAGCGGAAGTTCCACTTTTGGATGGAACTCCGCTTTAAGACTGCTTTTAAACAAATCGTACAGTTTGCTCTGTTTGGATTGAACTGTACAGAAAGATGAATAATTAATATTGAAATCTAAACTTCCACCACTTACCATGTCCACTGGGTAGAAAGGAGGCCTCTGCGTTCCTCCATAATGCAGGGGGTGAGGGTACGATTGACCTTTTGCAGATTTATTGGTGGGTGGCGGTAAATGATCCTCTCCATCCTCGCTGGGTGAGGACTGATGCACCAAGCTGCTCTCTGAGCTTTGCCTCTTCCGGCCGCTTTCCAACTTTGACTTTCTCCAACCCCCGGCTTTTGACCGCCTTGCCTGGCTTCGCCTCTTGTAGGGCTTCTCCCTGTTATCGACTCGAATCCAGCTATCGCCATCAGAATCACCTTCGTCTTCTGGAAGGTGTTTGACTAACGCCTTTCTAAAACATTGCTCCAAGTTCTCAGCCATCTGTGTGTACTCTGCAATATGCCACAAAGTTCAGATTCAGTCAAATTTAAAGTTTAGGAATGCTTCCTCCTGCCTACAGAAGACTGATAGCATGTATATGGTGACATCAGGAATTTATTTTTAACTGCGAGACTCTAAGAACTATCTATTGAGTAGAATATTTATGAGAAAAAAAAAAATATTAATTCCTAAGAACACAGGCTTGCAATAGTTATAGGTGCCGAAATGAGGACTAGACACCAGTGCCATTTGTATGTATGTGAGCATAAGAAATAAAAACTATAGTGTGATAATGTAATGAGCACCGTTCAAAGCACTTGTGCAGCAGAATGAACAGATACGTTTTTTGTCATGCCACTACATTGCTAGGGATGTCTATGGTTGTGGCACTTTGGTGACAACAGCAATATGAAAAGTGAGAATGATGTAAATTTTTCATGAAAAAAATAATACATTTGTGCGATACTTTTCTGTTCCCCAAGAAGCAGTGAACATCAGCAATATTTTTAGATGTTGTTTTTAAAGCAATGAGTGTTTTCTCCTTTTTTGGACTTACCACTATCCAACCCGTTGTACTTGACACAGTTCCTAAACATGATTTTTATGTCGCTGACAAACTGATCCTTTGTGAGATAGTACCCAGAGGATAACCTCTGCTCCACTCTGGACAGGTCCATCGGACACTAGGAGAGAGGACACAGTTAGGACCATGAAGCCAAGATTGGAAAGGTTAATAATTGTCTGAGGGCATGGATTGCAGTACAGAAAGCATGTACAGAACCAAGCTCTAGTTGTTTGAGTTACCATAGTGCACAACAGAACCAAGCAGAAATGGAAAAAATACATTAACATATTTTTAAAGCGACCCTGTCACCAGACCATTTATTTCAACAAAAAAAAAAATCCTCTTAAAAGTGTATGTGTGCATTTTATGCATGTTATTTTTCTATTAAAGTCCTTTGTGCAAACATTTAAACGCCTTGAGACTGCTGTGTGCCGCCATCTTGGATGCGATGTCAGCAACCTCAGCTGTCACTTCAGTGCCATTCTACAGTATTACCCTTCACTCATCACCCAACAGTTTCATATAATTGTTATTTAAGGAGATAAAGGGGCAGAGGAGCAATGCCAGTGCACATTCTTAGCATAGGAGAGGATTAAAGTAGGGAGGGGGCTGTTGTAGGGAGATGACTATAATAGATTAATAAGCATTTAAAATACTTAATTTTTCTGTGCTTTTACGATTATTTTTTTTTTTTAAGCTGGTGACAAGGTTTCTTTACCTAAAAAAATGGGATTTTTTGACTTACTGTAAAATCCCTTTCTCTGAGTTCATCGACAGACACAGCGACTCTTAGGACTAAGTGGGTTGTACTGCCCTCTTCAGGAGTTTACTAGGCAGAACAGGCAGTTCTAACAGAAAAAAGAACAGATACAGACACAGCCCCTCCCAGGGGACAGTCCCCACTGGCAGATAACCCCACAACCCAGCTCTGCTAGCTCAGTTCGTAACAAGCAGTGCAACATCCAGAGGTCTGGGTGCTGTGCCTGTCGACGAAGTCAGAGAAAGGGATTTTACGGTAAGTCAAAAAATCCCGTTTTCTCTTTTGTTCGTCGACAGGCACAGCGAATCTTAGGACCAAGTGGGACGTCCAAAAGCAGTGCCAAAAATGAGGGGTGGGTAACAGAACTACACCCAACCAAACCCTCAGTGATGAACCACACGTGTCTCACAAGGCCGCCTGAAAAACTTTGCGGCCAAAACGCAGCATCCGAGGATGCCAAAACATCAACTTTGTAAAACTTTGAGAAGGTGTGCAGAGAGGACCAAGTAGCCGCCTTGCACACCTGAGACACAGACGCCTGATGTTGGAAAGCCCAGGAAGTGCTAATCGCCTTGGTAGAGTGAGCCGTGACCAGGAAAAAAGGCTCCAGATCCCGAACAGCATAGGCTCAGGTCACAGTCTGTCTAATCCAATGTGAAACAGTGGCCGACGAGGCCGCCAGACCCTTGCGTGGACTATCCACCACTACAAAAAGCGCATCTGACCTCCGAAAAGAAGCTGTGATCGCCAGATACACCCGCAGGGCCCGAACAACATCCAGGGAGTGCAAGGCAACCTCCCTAGGATGAGAGGGACGCAGGCAGAGCGAAGGAAGGACAATGTCCTCATTGATATGGAAAGATGACACCACCTTCGTCAGAAAAGAAGGTGATGGCCGCAGAACCGCCTTATCCTTGTGTAGGACCAGATATAGAGACCTACATGACAGAGCCGCCAACTCAGACACCCGCCGAGCAGATGTGATGGCTACCAGGAAAGCCACCTTTTGCGAAAGCAATTGCAGCGATATCTCCCTGATATTCACAAAGGGCGGCTTCTGAAGGACCGAGAGTACTAAATTGAGGTCCCATGGCGCCAGAGACGACCGTACCTGGGGGGCGACATGTCGAACCCCCTGCATGAAAGTACGGATCAAAGAATGCGTCGCCAATGGTCGCTGAAAAAATATTGCCAGGGCAGAAACCTGACCCTTGATCGTACTCAACGTCAGCTTCTGGTCGAGACCCTTCTGCAGAAAAGCCAGAACCCGAGATACCGAAAAAGATCGGGGATTCCACCCCCCCATTCTCGCACCAGGGGATATAAGCCCTTCAGGTGCAGTGATAAATCTTCCTGGAAGTGGCCTTACATGCCTTAAACATGGTGGGGATCACTGAGTCTGAATTACCCCGATCCCTCAACACCTGGGATTCAATAGCCAGACCATTAAAGCCAGCAAAGGTAAAGCAGGATGCAAGATGGGCCCCTGAGACAGTAGGTCCTCGCGACGCCAGGGGACGTCCACCACCATTTGAACTACGTCGGCGTACCAAGGACGCCTTGGCCAATCTGGAGCTATGAGAATAGAAACGGAATGCATACCGACCATTCTGTGCAGAAGGCGCGGAAGCAACTTGAGAGTGGGAAAGGCGTAGAGAAGCCGGTACCGAGCCCTCTGAGCTACTAGGGCATCCGCCGTGTCTCATAGGGGATCCCTTGTCCTGCTCACAAAGCCTCCTGTACATGTCTGGGAGTACCCCACCTCAGACAAATCTGATGGAACATATCCGGATGCAGGGACCACTCTCCCTGGTCCAATCCCTGACGACTGAGGTAGTCCGCCTGCCAATTCTCTACGCCCAGAATGTGGACGACGGAGATTGCCGGTACGTGGAGGAGTTCTGCCCACCGCAGAATGTGAGCTACCTATGAGGCCGCAGCCGAGCTTCTTTTCCCGCCATGGTCATTCACGTATGCCACGGCCGTGGGATTGTCCGACTGAATCTGGACAGGGCACCTGTGTAGCCTCCTCGTCCAATGGGAGAGGCAGCACCTGATGGCCCGCAATTCCATCACATTGATCGGGAGACGAGACTCCTCCGGAGACCACGGTCCCTGGGCCAACAACAGCCCCAGGACGCCTCCCCAGCCGATCAGGCTGGCGTCCGTCGTGATCACTGTCCAATGGAGGGGGAGGAACGACTTCCCCAACCGCAGGGCCGGAGCCCGCATCCACCAGAGCAGCGAAGACCTGGTCCAGTGGTCCACCCTGATCAACCGATCCAGGGATGAGGGGGGGGGCTTGTCCCACTTTCGCAGAATCTACCACTGCAGAACACGGGTGTAGGTGGACGCCATGAGGCCCAAGACCCACATGCAAAAGCGTAGGGAGGACCACACCGCCGACTGAAGCGTCTATCGCTTGGATGGTGGAAGGAAGACCTTCGCCTGGGCCGCATCCAGGATCAGACCCAGATACTCCAAGCGGTGAGACGGAGTCATCACCGACTTCGGGCGATTGATCACCCAGCCGAACTCCTGCAGAGTGTGCAAGGCAATCGTCACATTGTCCCTGAGAGCTGGAGCTGACTCTGCTCGAAAGAGGTCATCCAGATACGCCACCACTGCAATGCCCCTCTCTTAGCAGAGCCAGAACCGGGGCTAACAGCTTGGTGAAGACCCGAGGCGCAGAGTCCAGGCCAAACGGGAAAGTCACAAACTGACAGTGATGCTCCCCAACCGCAAAGCGCAGGAAGCGCTGGTGCTGAGCGCATATGGGAACATGCAGGTACGCATCTTTGATGTCGACAGAAGCCAGGAAATCGCGCTGGTGCAGAGCCACTACCACAGAGCGGACAGACTCCATCCTGAACCTTCGTACACGCACAGAGCAGTTGAGGGTCTTCAGGTCCAGAATCGGGCAGACCCCATTCTTCTTCGAAACCACAAACAGGTTGGAGTAAAACCCATGAAAATGTTCCGCACGCGGAACAGGGACCACTACCCCTTGACAGAGTAGGTCCTGCACTGCCCCAAACAGGGCCTGCAGCCTGCCAGCGGGCAGTTGCCGCTGCCGGGGAAGCTTCTGTCCACCCACGGGGGCCTTGGCGGGCTTTGAGCCCTTGTCCGAGGAGCGGGGACGAAAAAGCCGCTTTTGGACTCCGGGGGAAAAGTGTACTCTTCCCTCCCGTGAGGTCCTTAATAATCTCATCCAAGGAGGCTCCAAAGAGCCGCCCACCCTGAAAAGGCAAGTCCGTCAGGACCTTCTTAAATGTTTGGTCCGCCGACCAACATTTCAGCCAGAGCAAATGTCTGACCACCACTGAAGACACGGACAATTTGGAGATCAGGGGGCCGTATCCAGGGCTGCATCACACAGATACTTAAGCCCCTGGACAAGCTGTGCAGCAAGTGCCACACAAGCAGGGGGAACCTTAGCATCGCTCATTTCACGGTATAACAGCTTCGCCCATTCCATGAGCGTCTGACACCAGAGCAGAGGCCACAACAGGTCGCATGGCCGACCCTGCCAGAACAAACATGGATCTGACGATGGTCTCAGCCTTCCTGTCCACCAGGTCCTTAAAGGACGGCGTGCCTTCCACCGGGATCGTGGTCGCCTTGTTCAGGCGAGACACAGGGGGATCAACCACGGGGGGGGGATGTAGATGCCCACTTTAACAGGCTGTCCTCGAAGGGATAGCGCAAACGTTTGGGTATGGGAAGGGAGCTCTGAGGCCGTTCCCAGTCTCTGTAGACAAATTTATCCAGGTAAGACACATAGGAGAAAACCTTAGCCCTGCGGGCCGGTTTATGCGACCCAAAGGGGACGGGGACCTCCTGCGAGGGTCCCACAGCATCATCCAACTTCAGGGTTTCACGCACCGATGTGATCAGGGCGCTGACTAGTGCCTTCTCGTGCGCAGCAGTGGCCGCCGCAGATTCCTCCTCACTATTAGTAGAATCCGAAGCCTCGCCATCCGACAGCTCAAGGGGGGTCCCCGTCATGGTCCTCACCAGCAGGGGGGGGGTAGGGGCGCTTTTTGTCTTACGCCCACATGCTGTCTCTACCCGGGAGATGAAGGACTCCAGGACCGCCGACAGAGCGTCAATAGGGATCCCAGTCCCTGAGGCGCTGGCTGAAACCATAAAGAGGTCTGGTGGGGAAGCACCCGCAACGGCTGCCATTGCGACACCCACCCTGGTAACACGCCACCTAACTGAGGTCTATGTACCAGGAGACCAGGCACCCCCCACCCCAAAACGCTGTGCAGGACTTACTACAGGAGGGTAACCCCGGAGGGACTCACCACCTGCCCGCTTAACTGTCCAGGAGAGGAGCCATGCCTGCTGCTGTCCACCGCTGCCTTGCCCGCCCGTCCTCCACACTTGCCACTGCTTCTGCTGCTGTCCCACAGGAGAGCTCTCCGTGCTGTGTGGGGGTAAAACGGCGCCAGAATCCACAGGGATCACCCCCCACTCTCACAGGTCGGCGCACATGCATAGGCCACAAGAAAATGGCCACTGCTGCACACTAGAGGCCAAACCCCCAGTCAGGAATGCCGCGGCTACACCAAAATAGCCGCCGATTGATCTCTAACTGCTTGATCGCCCAGCAGCACGAGGCAAGAAGGAGGGGGACAGCTAAGGCGCTGGACACCCCCCCACCCCCGGGAGCCCCGAGGGGAGGGGGGGCACAGCGACAGCGCAGCACTGGAGGGAGGGGGTGAAGCGAAGGAGGGGGGACCAACCCACCAGCCTAACACCACAGGGGGGGGAAACCCGCCTGCTCCCCCCCCCAGATTCTAGTGGGGGGGGGGGGGTACTTAACCATCCAGTCGGGCGGAGCATGTATCCCACCCGAGACAGATCTGCCTCACCCATCAGGCCGGGGGGAGCTGTCGGCCATGGTAACACTGTGACACGGACTCAGGAGCCCGGTCATATGTGCACCGGCAGGACGTTTAACCCGTCCGGTTCGGGGCCTGTCGTGGCGACCCAGCGCGGAGCTAAGGTCTGCGCATGCTCGATGGCTGGCTGGGGAGACTACCTGGATCTAAAACCCAGCCTGTCACCCAGCACGGCTACTTGACTGCAGTCTTCATCTGTTAGGCTGTCCGAAGTGGACCCAGAGAGGTACCACAGATCCCAACAGGGAACCAGGCCTACTTCTTGCACTAGGCAGAAAAAAAATGTTATCTGCCAGTGGGGACTGCCCCCTGGGAGGGGTGGTGTCTGTTACTGTTTTTTTTTTGCTGTTAGAACAGCCTGTTCTGCCTAGTAAACTCCTGAAGAGGGCAGTATAACCCACTTAGTCCTAAGAGTCGCTGTGCCTGTCGACGAACGAAAGAGAAATACATTTATTTCTGTTAAGCCATTCTTGTGATCCAGCTACACCTGCCACACTGAATATCAAGTAGAGTGACACCACAGTCCCTGTGACAGTTAAGGAACACAGCACTGTCACCTCTACACCCCCAATTAGTTGTGCTGCAGTGCTAAAAGACACGCTGATAGAAGGTGAGATCAAAGTGGCAAAGATCATCATCAGTTTCTCCTTTCACTGTCCAATCACAAGCTGGGGAAGGAACAAGACCTGTGTCACTGGCAAACTAAATAAAAACAGGTCTACTGCCTTGCCAGACAGGGCTGTGCTGTATGACCAAAATCTCAGAACTGGATGAACAAAAATACTGGTAAAACATCTCCTATATACCGTATGTATTTCCGCTATAGATTTGGCTAGACGGTATAATGAATCATATATTAGATTTAATTTTATAACTCGAAACACAAATACCTAGAGAGTACTGCACAGTGAGAAATTCCCAAACAGCACACTGATCAACAGGAAACTCTCTTCCCTTTGGTCTAGGTTGGCGATACAGAAATCACATGAAAGCCTTACCCATGTGCTAAACATAAATTGCTTATGGCTTTAACGAGACTCTTTTTAGCTCTGTGTGATGGGGAGAAACACACACTTTTTAAAAAAATAAATATTCCAATTTAAGTACAATTGGCCACTTCTCTGGCTTGCGTGTGACGTTATACATGCTTTTACAATCTGGTTATGGCACTGCTATGAGCTTACCGTGACAATATCATAATAATTGGGAGCATAAGACTCATCTACTGGCTCCAGGAAAGGCCAGGCATCCTTATGTGCCTTCACAGCATCCAAAACTGTCAAAGGAAACAAAAGATTAGAATTTCTCACAATTAGATATTTTCACATGCAATAAGATCAAACAATGGATTACACAACATGCAAGACAATAAATCTGAAATGAAAATACTTTGTATCAAATAGCTACTACTGGCAAGACTAATGAAGGTCAGAACAGCAAGTAACAAAGGAAAGTTTCATAGAGGCTCCTCTTGTGACGTCATTGCTTAGACAAGACCTTAAGACACAAGTCCATCTTTCATGTTACAGCTATATATTAGGATGTAATATGAAATATTGTCAAAGACCACATGTCCCCCACCCCCAAGCACTTACAAAATCCGGGGGTTCTTCTCCCCCCCTCCCCCACTTGCTCCATGAAAAGCCGCATCATTCATTCACAGAGCTCTGTGAATGGCCAAACTATAAGTCTCATCTGCCATTGGGGTAGAGGCACTGTAGTTTTTAATGGAGCACAAGTGCTGGGACATCACCACACTTAAGCTGGTCATAGACGGTTTGAATCTTGGCCTGCTCAGCGGGGACCAGTCGAGATTCAAACCATGTATATGGATGATTGGAGACGTCTGTTGAGGATGAAGCGCACAGGGTGTACGGCGCACTATCACCACCACGTGTGTGCTTTCCCAGAAGGATGGGCATACGAAACACCGGCTAGCGGTACTGTGCCGATCGAGTGCATTAAAGTAATTTTAACTGTGACTACTATTCTTTTAATAAATTGTATACATGGATTTACACTATGGAAGCCCATATATTTTTTTTCTCGTGAGGAGATATGTATGAGGCACAGGATTCATCATAGCATCTGACAATCCCCTCCTTTCTGCATATACCCTGGCTGGGTTGAGAAGCCACAGGCGAATTTGACCTCCCATAATTAAGAGGTCTAATCCTTCTGGTAAGCGGACATCTGCTGAGGTGGTGGATCACACACTGGTGGTGTAGCCTTATCTTATTATTCTGTTGGATTTTGGGTGACTCACTGTGGCGACATTACGCTGATTGGATACCTGAAATTCTTGCATAGACTGTATTTTTTTTAATGCCCTGTTTGATTATGGACTTCTCTCATATCAGTTTTATGAAGGGTAGCGCAGCCATTTTTTAGAAGGAATACAAGGAAACAAGTGGCACCCCTCACCTTTGTACATGGCTGTATAATGGTCATCAAGTTCAAAGCTGAGCCTGAGGAGAGAAAAGAAAGATGGAGAAAATATGAACAGTGCAGAAAACTGACAAGTTTGCTCTATCCTAAAAAGAACTTTGGCAACCATCTGTAACACAATTTTTAGGCTATTAAAGTAAAACTTGAATAAAAAAATTAAAACAGGCAGGCTTTTTAATACAGAAGAGACATACTATACTAGGTATTAGAGTATCCTTACCTATGTCTTCACACCGTACACTGAGCTGCATACATGCAGCTCAGGGTACAATTATAGAATCTGCCAAGCAGTGTTCATTTTGTCCATGAACATATTTTCATTGACTAAATGAACACCATTTTAGTTGACTAAAATACTACTAAAACTAAAAACAATTCAGATAACTAAAATAGGACTAAAACTAAAAATGGCATTTTAGTCAAAAGTTCTGATTGATTAGGCTCTGATGAAAGCAGCCTTACCTTTACTCAGGATGTATAATAAAATTCAAAATACTAACAACATCCACAACTCTGTCACATCAACCCCTTCTCAAAATATTATCCAAAACATCCTTTCCGCTTCTCCCAAGACCTCCTGCTTTCTAGAGGGGAGAGTAGCTCCCTTACTTTCTCCAGGACCTCTCCCCATCCTCTGGAACTCTCTACCACAATCTGTCCAGACATCTCCTACTCTGTCCTCCTTTAGACAATCCCCGAAAACGCCTCTCTACGGGGAAACCTATATTTCTTCCACCTAAAAACAACTTTACTTCTACTTCTACCTTAGCTCATCCTTTATAATTATTACCATTTGTATTACTTGGCCCTTCTTTTAGATTGTAAGCTTTTATGAGCAGAGCACTTCTAAGCCTTTTGTATTGAACTGTATTGTAACTGTACGGTCTCCCTTCTCTTTGTAAAGTGATGTATAAGGCACTATATAAATCCTGTATTATAAGAATAATAATAATAATAATAATAATTTTGGGGCTGTTGGCAATCTATGAACAAATAACTTTTCTTGCTGGAGACCAAGCAAAATGAAAATCATGAACATAAGACATAGCAGATGAGACACTCACAGATCGGGGACTCTGTAGTCCTCACGTAGCGGGGAGTTGGGCTCCAGGTGAGTCAGTTCTGGAGGTAATTCTTTGCCCTGTGATAACAGCCATGCTCGCTCCTCTCGCAGCTTCCGTCTTCTTGCCCGCTCTGCACACACCAGAACAGGAAATATTTATTTCAGGGCCAAAAATAAAATGTGACGAGGGAGTGCTCTAGCCTTCCCTACCTTGGCCTGATCTCCACAACACCCCAGGAAATAAGCAAATAAATATAACATAATCCGGACCCGATCACTCACCTTCCACAGATCGGACCTTGTTCGCCAATGCTCTCTTCCTCTCCTCCTTCTGCAGCAGTTCCTGCTCCTTCCTCTGCATCACCAGCAACAGCTGCCGCTCCTCTTCTTCCTCCTGCACTTGGGAACCATCCACCCCCTGCAAGGCACAAATATTGCTTTAACAGGGCCACAAGTATTAAAGTGCTATTAGTATTTGTTAAATATACAGTTGAAAGCATTTTTATCTGCTCGAAGTGCAAAAAAAAAAAAAAAAAAAAAAAAAAAAAAAACACACACATGGGGTATGCATTTTGTACAGTTCCCTCCGGCTACAATGTTATGTTAAGATGAGAAGTAAAGCTATGGCTCAAACACCTATTTTTACTGCCCCCCCAGCCACAAATGTAAATGAGCCATAAAGGGATGGAGAATGTATGGTGGACTTCATATCCATCCCACTTTAGAATGTAAGCTCCTCAGGTGCAGAGGCTGATGTGACTGGCTCAGTGTCCTCTGTACTGCAGTATACACTGATACATTCTGACCACCCACCTAATACTGAATAGGTCCCATTTTTGCCAACAAAGACACCACTGACTCATCAAGGCATGGTCTCCACTAGACCACTGAAGGTATGCTGTGGTATCTGGCAGCAAATGGTCAGTCGATCCTATAAATCTTGTAAGTTGCGAGATGGGGACTCCATGGATCAGACTTATTTTTCTATCACATCCCAGATGCTCAATTGGACTGAGATTGACCTTGGATTCTATGTTGTGTTACTCAAACCATGTTTGCAGTGTGGCAGGGTGCATTATCCTGGAGGAGAGAGGCCACTGCCATTGGGCAATATGGTTACCATGAAGGGGTCTACTTGGTCAGCAGCAATGTTAAAGGTAGGTGGCACGTGTCAAAAGTAACATCCACATGAATGGCAGGACCCAAGGATTCCCAGCAGAACATTGCCCAAAGCATAATGCTGCCTCCGCCGACTTGCCTTCTTCCCATAGTGCATCCTGGTGCCAATCTCTTCTACAGATAAGTGACACAAAGGCCATCCATCCACATAACAAAAGAAAATGTGATTTACTGGACTAGGCCACCTTCTTCCATTGCTCCGTGGTCCAATTCTGATGCTCATGTGCCCATTGTAGGCACTTTTGGCTGTGGACACGGGTCATCAAATTTGTGGACAACATGTTTAATTACTGTCCAATATATCCCACTGACTTCAGATGCCTTTGTAATGAAAAATTCCATGTTATTCACTTTAGCTGTCAGTGGACATAATGTTATGGCTGATCAGTGTATGTCAGAGTTACCGTATATAAATAAATAATAGCAGCTTGCTTTTGTGGGGGGACATTTGACTGTAAGCTCCTTTGGTGCAGAGACCAATGTGACTGGTTCAGTGTTCTCTGTACAACATTCGGGACATGGAAGAGCTATGTAAATGTAGAATTATAGGAATAATAATAATAAAAGGGTGTGACTGTGGGAGGACATTCGAATAGAAGGTTTTTGATGTGAATGGATCACTGCAACAAAAATATTTGTGTTTTAAGCAAATAAGAATCACAAGCAGTGCCCAGCAAAGGGCGAACCCACACCTTTAAACAATCTCTTTTTCCTTTCTTCATTAGGATATTGCCTCTCACCCCTGCAGGAAGTCCCTTCTATAGCACTGACCTATACAATGGGTACCCACCTCTTGTTGAAAAGCTTCAAACCCAGGGTGCTCGGATAGCTTCCTACAGGTGAAATGGCCCAGCTCTTTCTGGACCTTTGTGTCCTGCATAAAACAGATATGTTAGTCAGCAGCCCCCCACCTTCTTGCCATACACAGTATCCCCATCACCCTCCTCATCTCACCCTCTGAGATATCATACTGCAGATCTCCGGGAGGAATTCTTCACTTAGAATCTTATACAGGTGGCGCTCTTTTGGGGAAACCTTGTCCTGGAAGCTCTCCGTCAGCTCTCTCCATTCCTCCTCCGTCTGGCACAATAGACACCAGGATCCCTCACCGGGGGAACAGACTGAGAAAACACACAGGCGGAATCCAAAAATCAGGGGAAAAGGTTACAGTGATGAGGCTGAGCAGAGAAAATTATCTTATAATAAATTTCAAAGAAGAACTAAAAAAATCTTTGCATGGAATGGAGCAGCTTTGTCAGGTTTTTTTTTTTTTATTGACAAGTCGCTATGGTATAAATTCTGCTCACTGTTGACTGGAGAGGGAACGGAGAAGGACCCCCCCCCCCCCCTTGAAAAAAAAAAAAGTTGGCTTGAGTTACACTTTAAAAAGAAGAAATAGTGTTAAAAATCTGTACAAAAAATAAAATAATCACTAAATGCTTTCAATTAATTTTAATATGCCTACCACCTCCTCCCAATAACAGAACTAATGGATCTTTTCTGAAAGGCTCATTCACAAAAGAAGGTAAAATGCCCTGGTGATGTGCAGACCACAGTTTCAATGATCAGATTTCAGTAGTCAGGTTTGGAGATTTTGATTGATTCCTCTGGTTAACTGCTACTTGTACAATAATAATAATAAAAAAAAAAAACTGTATTTGTACCCAGTGCAGATTCTGACTTATTACTGGAACATTTCCTGAAAGTAATTTCAATGGGCCTTGGTACACGCTTGCTGTATCAAATTTTTTGTATTCAACATGCAGATTTGCACATCTCCCTCTAGCAGCTGTGTGTATATTAGACATATATTCAGCCTTTCTGACATAGAAGATAAAACACAGAGTCTGTTGTGAGACTGGTAAATATGAACAGAAAGAAATAGTAAAGTGCAACCACTGTGCAGAACCTGAGCTGAAAAAAACTGAGGATTCTTCCTCCAGTGGATAGCTTAATGTTAGAGCTGCACGATTCTGGCCAAAATGAGAATCATGATTTTTTAGCTTAGAATAAAGATCACGATTCTCTCACGATTCTCGCGGCGTAACATCTTACATATACAAAAAAAAAAAAAATGGGCTAATAGCACGGTTTAGTTTTTTTTTTTTTTTTTTTGAAAGTGTAATTTTTCCAAAAAAATTGCGTTTGAAAGGCCGCTGTGCAAATAGTGTGTGGCATATATAATGTTTGGGGGTTGTAAGTCATTTTCTAGCAGAAAATACTGGATTTTTATTTGTAAGAAAAGATTTAGTCTTCAAATGGTCAACCTAAAAACTCTCCCTACAGGGGAGTTCAACCCTTTGATAATTTAAAACATAGTATCTTTTTACTTCTTTTATCAACTTGACTCTCTCTGCCCAGACTCTCAAGTCGCTCCGCTCCGACAAGAAAGATTCCTGGGGAGACTTCAGGTGACTTGCATTGACTTCTATTACAGTCAAGTCACGCTGAGTCGCCCCGCAAGTCGGACTCCATTAACTGCACTGAAAATCATGGTAATGCCTGATGGAGATCGCAGGCGGGGGTGAATCGAGATCGCGATTTTAATACGATTAATTATGCAGCTCTACTTAATGTAAAAAGTATATTCTTGTCCAGCTCTGCGCCTGTCTGCTGCAGTTCTACTCTCCTCCTCCTGTTTCACTGGAGGCTCTGATGGCAGCATGAGCCATTGCCTCCTGCTGCTGTCAATCAAATCCAGTAAGGAGAGAGAGTTGGGGGCAGGCCATGCTGTGTGCATCTATGGATGCACACAGTCTGGCTTGGCATTGTACTCGCACACGCGTCCCTATAGCACATGGCTTGCTATGGGGGCACACTCAGAAGAGGAGAGCTGGTGGGGGAACACAGAAAGGGAGTATCGGGGCTGCTTCGTGCAATATCCTTGCATAAAGCAGGTAAGTAGAATTTATTTTTTATTTTAGGGAAAAGAAACAGCCGACATAAAAAATTCACAGCATAAGCCAAAATTGCATATCATGCTCAGGGGGTGTCAGCAGACCTACAAACAGAGCGATATATGAGGTTCAGTAAAGTACATTTACTGTAAAGCATAGCCAGCCACAGTCTGCAAAGGGCAGAATGGATATATATATATATATATATATATATATATATATATATATATATATTAGCCTAATAGACGCGTGTAGTTTTTTTTTTCTCCACTAGATGGAGCTGTGACCTACAATTCATAATGACCAGCTCAATACATAGGAACTGGAGGAGTAGGTCAAAATAGAGGGGCAGGTGTGTGCCCTCCAGCATGGAACGCATTACGGCGGTTTTGGTTGGGAGCCGGAGACGTCTCACATGGTTATCATAAGATATGGAGGCTTGGAACGCAGAAGAGGGCGGTGCATAGAGCTCCGCCCCTGCGCGAGCGTTCCTAAGGCCAGATATTGACACATATGGAGGGAGAGATGAGCAGAAGCAGCGTGAAAGGAGGAATATGTACCCACATTGGAGACACCTAAAGCTAATTACAGCTGTATGGTTCCAGGATAGGACTATGCAAAGAGACTGATCTAAGGAGCAGGAGCTCGCGTCTACCCCAGCAGTAAGAGCAAAGGTATTTACTGATCTAAAGCATATGTGCATATATATGTACATATTCATTGATGGTGTTCTGGTAAGGGCTGCTTAGCTGCTGTATAGTTGGAGGACAATGAGGTAGTGTGTTGTATGGAGACATCTAAGTTCGTTCCACGTGATCAGCATCACCTATTACCAATGTACTATTCACTATGTATCAAATGTCTAAATATGTATTTTTATTTTCCAATTTTTTTTTTTTTTTTGTGCCTGTTACGCAAGATAACCATCATAATTGGAATGATTAATAGAAATTGTTAATCGCAACTGTCAATGTTTTCCCCCCCCCACCCCTCCTGGGAAGGGGCTCTTTGGAGGTATGCACAGTATTAGGGAGGCGAGTGTTCTGTGATTGCAGGGTGTACAGACCAGTCACATTGTGGTCCACGCCCCATAGATGGGTGGGACCAGGAGTGACCCCACCTCTCCAATTGAACTGTGTCATTTAAGACTGAGGCCTTGATATGGTACGCGAGGCTCTGAGGAAGAGGCTGCAGCCTCGAAACGCGTTAGCCAGCCCGTTTAGGACACCAGCAGTATACGAGCCAGCCTGTATAGGACACCAGCATTATACTGTGGATTGGATATGTGAGCCGTTCTAGTGCTTGAAATGCCTGTTATCTAAACCTGTTTGTGAGTATGTTTTTATGATCTTTTAATAAATACTTTTTTACTGAGGACAATGCGCTAGGCCAGTGCGCCCTTGTGTGCTTTTTTGTTTTTCCAGTCCGCAAAGGGCCCCTGTGCCAGAACAATTTTTGGTCCCCCTCCATTCAAGTGGGAGATATTCTTAATATGCGATCCATCCCACTATGTCTTCCCCTGAGCAGTGTCCAGGATGGACACCAATGGATATGGTCTGAAAGTGCACACGGTCAGGTTTTATATGATTTGATATGTATTTTAGCAAAAAGAACTATTTTTTTTTTTTTTTTTTTTGCAAAATTGTCGCTCTTTTTTTGTTTAGATCGGTGATCAGAAATGACAAGGAGGTGATCAAATGCCACCAAAAGAAAGCTCTATTTGTGGGCAAAAAAGGACACAAATTTTGTTTGGGTACAACGTCGCAGTTAAAGCGACGCAGTGTCGAATCACAAAAAGTGCTCTGGTCCTAACGTGGGAAATCCTTCTGGTCCTTAAGTGGTTAATTTGAGGGTATGTACATCCAAATCGGAGGAAGAGTTTAGGAATTACAGCGCTTAATAGCCAGCCCCCTTTTTCAAGGGACCAAAAGTAATTGGACAATTGAATCAAAAGCCGTTTCATGGCCAGTTGTGGGCTACTACTCCGTTATTTCTTCATCAATTAAGCAGAAAAAAGGTCTTGGGGTTGATTCTAAGTGTGGTATTTGCATCTATTGCTGTGAACCTACATCATGCATTATATGGAGCTGTCCATGCAAGTGAAACAGGCCATTGTAAGGCTTCAAAAATATTCATATAAAAGAACATCTGGGTAACAGTGACTATAACATGATTTAATTTAAATGTAAGCTGCAAGCAACAAACATATATGGGAAAGATAAAAACACTTAATTTTAAGGGAGCAAATTTTACAAGGATGAGGGCTGCTCTCCAGGGAGCAATATTGGCATTGATGAACACAGAACAGATATGGGAATTTTTTTCAAAAAAACTGTATGCAAACTCACTGTAAAGTATATTCCCATGGGCAAGAAGTTTAAAAGGCTAAAAATAAAACCTATGTGGCTCACGGCCAAAGTTAACCACTTCAATACCGAGCCTGTTTTTTGGTTTCGGTGCTTACCAGTTAAAAACAGTTTTGCTATAAAAAATACTTAGGAAAAAAAATATAGCGGTCATTGAAAAAATTTATGTCACACCGTATTTGCGCAGCGGTCTTACAAGTGTGCTTTTTTTTTAATAAATTCAGTTTTTTTAGTTAAAAAAATAAGAAAACAGTAAAGTTAGGCCAATTTTTTTCCATATTGTGAAAGATAATGTTACGTCGAGTAAAATGATACCCAACATGTCATGCTTCAAAATTGCGTCCGCTCGCGGAACGGCGATAAACTTTGCAAATTAAAAATCTCCATTGGCGACATTTATTGCTCTCGCTCTAACGATCGCGGCGATACCTCATGTGTGGTTTGAACACCGTTTTCATATGTGGGCGGGACTTACGTATGCGTTCGCTTCTGCGCGCGAGCTCGGCGGGATGGAGCGCTTTAAATAAATATTTTTTTTAATTATTTATTTTGCTTTTTACTTTTTATTTTTACACTGTTCTTTTAAAAAAAAAAAATTGATCACTTTTATTCACTTTTATTCCGATTACAAGAAATGTAAACAT
>BLSH010049313.1:876816-899441 GCA_018402905.1 Glandirana rugosa
TTAAGATTGTTACGATTTCTCCTCGGTGAATCCTAGAGTGCATCAACCTGGACTTAAATAAAACGTGCATCCATGTGATCCAAGTCAATAATCAAGATGGGTTTGCCCAGGGCAGCTAGCCTAAAAAACATCATGGGAATGTTTGAAGCATTAAGGGAGAGAGAAGTGGCAGCGCTCAATGGGTTATACTCAAGTAGTAAAGATCAACTGTTAGCGCGTAAAAAACTTTGCATTTATTAAATAGTTAAAAAGCTGTTTGTAACTCCTTAGGAAGAGTCACTGTACCACGCAGCATGGTGTACAAACATTACATCTACCATCAACAATAGTAATCATGTGAAAAAAAGGATTGCAAAAACCTCATTCAAGGACATGGGGAGACCTCCAGGAGGGTGAGGAGCCTCTGATTGCCATCAGTGGCTCCTCTTTAGCATTGTTAGAATTCATGTTGGTGTTGGGACTGTCGCTACGGTCTATTGATTGATTTTTTTACACTTTTTTTTCCCCATATTTGCAATTACCTGTTTAATATGACATATTGCGCCATCACCTTTACACTTTGTTTGCTATTTATAGTGTTTTGTCACATTTAAAGGGGCAGCTAACATGTTATTATTCACCAATATCAGGATTGTATATGGTTATATGCAGTCACCTAGAAATTGAGGCGCCATCACCAGTCATTTTCGTTTATTGCATTAAATTTGTTTAAAGCGGAACTTCAGTCCCACTCTGGCTAAGTCCTGCCCACCCCTCTCCAGCAACACCATTACTGTGCATGCGCAAGTGCGGCTTCCGGCTCTGGCAGAGTCAGTCGACGGACTGCACACATGCAGGGGGTTTCCGTGCATGTGCAAAGACAGGGAAGGTTTCAGACTTCCCTGTTGCTGGTCTTTGTGCATGTGTGGGAAACCCCATGGGTGCGCAGATGGCTGGGAACCCAGTGGATGCGAGGATGTCCCGCAGGGATATCTCGGAAACTGAGCCCTGCATCACATTGCACAGGCACAGGGGGGAAGAGAGTCTCTCGCTTAGGCAAGAAAAGCGAAAGTTGCTGCTTGGCAGCACAAATAAAGTATATTGGAAAAAATGTCCATTTGTAAGAAGGGGACTAAGAAGACAAGCCAGCACAGCCCCGTCTCCTGATTGGCTCAATTACGTGATTGACAGCAGCGAGAGCCAATAATATGTACTTTGAATTGGTTAGATTAAAAAAGAAAAGAAAGATTTCTTGTCAATGTTTTTCCTTGAACCCACTGGCCCAGATCAAATACAACAGCCAATTGCAATCGCTGTACACTTCCCAGCATTCATTACCTGGGCTGGATAGTCAGGCCAGACATGGGTCAGTGACTGCAGCAGAGATTGGGGAGGAGACTTGAGACAATGGTAGAACAGCCAATCAGGGAGGCAGGTAATACAGCGGGAAGAGATATGCATATGTTGTAGACAGCTCTAAGTCACACCCACAAACAACATTACTAGCGTAGCAAAGCTGGCCCTCTACCATACACAGACGAAGGACCATGGATTCACTTTAAGGCTGGATTCACACTAGTGAAAATTGGATGCAAATTTTCCCCGGCATCCAATTCACATGACAGAAGATCGTGACCGGCTCTCAATGAAGCCGGTTCACACATCGCCGTGGCAGCTGCAGATCGGTTTGCACAGGAGTCCTGTGCATCTTTGGCTCTATTTCATGGCCGAATTCAGGAAAAAATGTGGACCCGATTCATTACTGAAATGGAGAACAGGGACGCACCAGACCCTTGCTGTTAGCCACTGTGCACAGAGATGTGAACCCAGCCTAAAGCCATGTGTATATAGTATCAAGTAGGGGTGGCAGCAAGTCACTAAACATGGGCTAATGTAGGCATAACATCAAAAGGCAAAGCCTGGTTGCCATAGGTAACAGCATATTTACAGGACTATTGTTCCTCCCCTGGAGATGCCCTCCCCCTACCATCACTCACCAGATCACAGCCTGTTCCAGCAGCTTCTTCTTCTTGGGAGGACGCCCTCGCTTCCTCACAGGCTTCTCTGGCATGGCAGCGGCTCTGCAACAGCAATAATATGATCAGAACATTTACTCAGGACTAGGCCCCCCCTCACAAAGTTTGCGCTATGTGCCTCCCCTAAAACCCCATTTTACTGATGGCACATCCAACCAGGAGAAGGGGAACCGAAGACTGCATCATGGGAGACAAACCTTCATCGGCATTGACCCATAGAAAAAAGGTCACATAAAGGTCCAATAGAAAATGAATAGTCTCCGCCTCCACACAAAAAGGTGGCTAGTTGCCCTTGAGCATTTTTTTTTTTTTTGGATAAAGTAAAAAGATTTAAGTCAACTGATCTTTTGTCTTCTCACTGGGGAGATTTGACTTTATTTCCGGTTCTAAAAATACAACAGGAAATAAAATGAAATCTTTTTTTAATGTTCATTTCTAATCCCTTTTGGTAAATAGAGAAACCAAGTTTTTAGGATGTAAAGTCTAGCCCCTCTTCCTCAGCTGGGAAATGCTTTGCATTATGCAGCAGGAGAAGCTGTCAAAATGTAGCCTCACTTATGTAAAAAGTCCACAAGTGTCACTGATTCAATACAGTGGGGGAGATTTAATAAACCAACTTAAGTCACAACAATTTAAATGGTTCCACTGCCGAAAATAGGGTACGACTTGTCATACGATATTGAACTGTCAGATTGCACGAACGAGGGCTTAAACTGGTGCATACAGAATCTGGTGCAGCTGTACATAGTAAACAATCGACTACCAGGATTTAGCCCTAGTTCACACCAGTGCGACTTTGATGTTGTGCAACTTCAGCACCGGTGTGAATGAGGGCTTATTGTCAAAGCTTAATTAAACAAGCTGAATTTAGAATAGGATTGGTTATTATTGACAGTTGCGCCAGATTCTGCGTGCACCAGTTTTAGTAAATCTCCCCTGACAGATCAATGTATTGCTTTTAATTAAAAATGTATTTCTTTTTTAACCTCTTATTTAACCACTTCCCGATCGCCATACGACTATAAGCGGTGACAGCGTGGCTTTGTCCCGTGAATCGCCGCTTATAGTCACTTTAGTGCATGACGGCCAGGAGGCACGCTCCGCGACCGGGTGCTGCGCGGACTCGATGTGCGCCGACGACTCGCGATGCCCTGTGACAGAGCCAGAACGGGGAACCGCTGATGTAAACACAGCGGTTCCCTGCTCTCAGGCACCATGTGAGATCTACTGATTCCTGTCACTGGGATCAGTTAGATCTCTTATGCCCCTGCCAGCCCAGCCCCCTCACAGTTAGAACACGCCTAGGGAACACAGTTAACCCCTTCACTGCCAATGACATTTATACAGTAATTAGTGGATATTTAAATTTCTGATCGCTGTATAAATGTCATTGGTCCCAAAAAAAGTGTCAAAAATGTCCACTGCAATATCACAGTCCGATAAAAATCGCAGATCACCGCCATTACCAATAAAAAGAAAAAAAAAATTGTAAAAAATGGCAGAAATGAATTCTCATGGTTTGTAAGCGTGGCTACTTTTGCGCAAACCAATCAAACGGCAATTGCGATTTTTTTTTACCACAAATATGAGGAAGAATATAAATCGTCCAAAACTGATGAATACATTTTTTTTTTATATTTTTTTTTTGGATTTGTATTTTAGCAAAAAGTAAGAAATATTGTTTTGTTTTTTTGTACAATTGTCGCTCTATTTATAGTGGTGATCAGAAATGACGCAGAGGTGATCAAATACCACCAACAGAAAGCTCTATTTGTGGGGAAAAAAGGACACAAATTTTGTTTAGGTACAACGTTGCACGACCGTGCAATTGACAGTTAACGCGGCGCAGTGCCGAATCGCAAAAAGGGCTCTGGTCCTAACATGGGAAATCCTTCCGGGGCTGAAGTGGTTAACCTCAATCAGTCCTAATTACCGTCTTCCTATTTCTCTCCCCTTAGCTACTTGGCTATCATTTTTCTTTGGATCTTTTTTTAATTATATTTTTAACTATCATTTTAATTTGTGTTTGTTACCTTTGTCAACATCACATAAGAGAATTTGCAAACGAAACAAAAAAAAAAAAAAAAAAAAAAAACAACAATGTCCTATCCATTACAGCTAAGGAAGCTGCCATCTTAGCCTCTATTTGATCTGCAGTTGCCTTGATGCTGCACATGTGATCAGTTATGACACCATTTAATGGCCTGACAATTTTGTTGAGAGAACAGCTGTGACACTTCTCATTCACTGCATGCCTTGATTGGAACGGTTTGGGAACCATTAAATTGAGGATTTTAGTTAAGCTTTACATAGCCTTCAGATAAACAAACCCATAGGAGGAAATGTAAAAATTGTTCTGGTCCATAATGGGAATACAGGTACAAGCACTGTAGTGGTAAAGAATTGATGCGTGTTTTCTTACTCTTCCAGCGCCCGCTGCCGCTTCTCCCATGATGGTTCCTCCTTGTACAGACGGGTCCCATAAAAATACCAATACAGATTCCCCTGCGAGTCCTCTCCGAGGGGCTCCACACGCAGACTGTCCGCGTCCAGACCCTGCCACACACAGAACAGAACACGTGTTATGACAGCACTAACCCAATACGGCATATACCGATGTAAAGCGTGAGATAACTTTTGTCGATCTGACTCCTATATACTGGAAACAAGCAGGATGCCATGGGCAATTGCAGCGTGCACACACCGCTGGTTACTACTTGTATTCTACAAATATTTACAAATCCGGTACAGACTGGGGCCTATGAATGCCCATGCAACCAATCGGAATCCTTACTTCAATTCTAATTTACACTTCAGAAACGATAGTTGAAAGTTCTTTGGTGGCTTCTGTAACACATTTTCTTGCCAGAACACAAGTCCCCTACTGATAAATATTTTTTGCTATAGCAACCAGATCACCCCCTTTCGTTCTCCCGGGGGCAACCACAAAAAGCCCTTGTAAACCTCAACACGGATGACTGGGGGCTCAATTTACAAAGAGTACATTTCTGAATAGTTGTGTGTGATAAATTATCTCATGGGATAAATTACAAAAATATCTGCAACTCATGAAAATATGTGAGTTAAAGCGGTTGTCTACCCATTTAAAAAAAAAAAAAAAAATTAAAGCCTGCAAAACAATAGCATAATGAGCTAGTATGCACCGCATACTAGCTCATTATGAAATACTTACCTTGAAACGAAGATCAGACCGGCTGCTCAGTCAGCTCTGAGGGAGCGGACATCTTCCCTCGGATCTTGCTTCCGGGTACGCGGCTCCGGTGCTGTGACTGGCCGGAGCCACGAGACGTCACTCCCGCGCATGACCAGTCTTCACGGCAAGGTCCGGCCCTATTGCCGGGACATACACGGCGCATGCGCCGTAACGCCGCAGCATCTTGGAGAAGGAATATCTCCTAAACCGTACAGGTTTAGGGGATATTCATTTTACCTGCAGGTAAGCCTTATTATAGGCTTACCTGTAGGTAAAAGTACAAAAATTGGGTAGGCAACCGCTTTCATTTTATCATGCAATGTTTCTTTATACCAGTCGTTATTTTCTGCCTGATTCATCCGAGCCGATTGCAGTGCAGCTTGCGGAAGGTCATATTAGGGGCACGTCAAACAGACTCTGCAGAGGAAGGAGCCTTCGGCTGCCATGTTAGAGGATGGAGGAGAAATCATCACTGGTTAAGACTGTTTAAAGAAAAAAATACCTCCGGTCTCATGGAAGGGCAGAGTCACCCAGAGACACTGCCTAGTGACCCTGCGCCTTGCGACGTCATTGCTCAGTGGCATGCTAGGTCGGTGACGTCACAAGAGACAGGGCCACCTGTTGACATCACTGGGCGACTCCGCCCCTTATTTAAGAAATGTCCTTCATGGAGACTGGGAGGCTTGTTCCCCCCCCCCCCCCTTTTCCGGGTCCGGCAGTGGCAGCAGATAGGGCGATTGTCAAATGGATCTACACTGGGGGACAATTTTAATTTTTTTAATTAAGGACTTGTCAAAAACTTGTGTTGTGTCTTTACTGAATGGGTATGAGTATTATGTACCCCAAACTCATTCACATGGGGAGGAGGCCAGAATCTGAGGGCTGCCTTGCTAAAGGGGGCTTCCAGATTCCTATAAGCCCCCCACTCGCAGACCCCCACAATCACTGGCCAGAGTTGAGGGGAAGAGGCCCTTGTCTCCAACATGGAGACAACATGCTTTTTTTTGGGGGGGGGGGGGGGGAACG
This sequence comes from Glandirana rugosa, assembly GCA_018402905.1. Taxonomy (NCBI): domain Eukaryota; kingdom Metazoa; phylum Chordata; class Amphibia; order Anura; family Ranidae; genus Glandirana; species Glandirana rugosa. Next base: position 883,072 of record BLSH010049313.1, read on the forward strand.
ACACTCGCTCATCCCCTCCCTTTCCTGACCTGCTGGACTGCATGCTCAGATAAGGGTCTGGTATGAATTTTTTTTTTGGGGGGGGGGACCCCGCGCTTTATTTATTTTATAAAAAAAAGTTTGGCGTAGGCCCATGCATTGCGGGGGGCAATCTTTTTTTACATTCAGCTGTCAGTGGGGAACCCTGCTGATGACTCATCGGTTGTGAAGGACACGCCGGCTGCCCACTTCTTGAAAACAATGCTGGCTGTTAAGGACGCCGGCGAGTGCTGGCTCAACAAGCAGTGCTATTTAATTCTTTGAATAACACGTGACTAGACCACAACGTATTCAACCAATGTATTTATTTATCTTTGGAATGGACTTTAGAGTCAGTTTATGTGGCATTTACCGTGCATTTTTCAATTGTGCTGCAAATACTGCATAAACTGACTGTGAATTGACATTTTGAATGTCACATGTGATAACTGGAAAACATGTGTCACGTGATCCAATTATCTCATGCAATATTCTTTTGTGAATTGAGCCCTGGGACCTTCAGGTACCTGTCAAATCACAAATACAGGAACTGACCACAAGCAATTACAGGGCTATCAACTTAATCCTTACACCACTACCTGATGCACCACGGAGACAAAACAAGTAGGCGGGCTGAAGCTCCACGTTCACTGGGTGCATGCGTTGAGGATTCTCAGTCAGCAAATCATAAAATGGAAAATAATGGTCTACTAACACATTTTCCCACCTATGCTCTAGCGCAGTGGCTCCAAAAACAACAACAAATACCTTGAGGAGCTCAAACACATCATCGGCGTCCAGTCTGTAGTCACAGAGTCGGTGCAGAATCTCCACCCTGGTGCGCAGCGGCAGTTCATGGAAATTGACTCCTCTCAGGGGGTTGGGTTTCCCCTCCTCTAGTTCCCATCGGTAGCTGATTATGTCCTCCAGGTACATATGGAAGGTCTGCGCCCTACAAAGAGGAATACACTCAGGTATCAGAAAGCTGCAGGATGAGGATTATGGAAGATGATGGCCAAGACATATGTAAACGCCGCAACACTTTCAAAAAGTGTACAACCAGTAAATGAAAAATGCAGTCAGTTTCATTACGAGGAAAATTATGAGTCTTTATACTTTCCGGTTTCTGTGGATAGTGGACATTTTCAGTACACTCGCAGAAATCTTTCAAAATGAGAGCCAAGTTTAGCACCCTTCAGGCATGCAAAGATACAAACTTTCGATGCCTGCAGCTTACCGATGATATCTCAGTCTGGGTAAAGTCACCGATTGAATCTTAAGCAGGGCTTTTTAATGATTTTTTTTCTTTTTTCTGAAAAATGAAACCACTGCTGTATACTGTATTGTGATGTGTCAGGAATTTAATAATGCATGGCACTCACGTGATATCACGGCGCTGGTAGCAACCCTCAAGAAGACTCGCCACAAGCTCGCTGAGAAACTCCACATCGTTTTGATACAACGCATCTTCCAATTCCTGCAAATGAGAAATACAAGAGGAGGAGATCAGGTTAGAGCCAGAACAAAACCAGCTGCAAAAATTTGAAACTAATTTCTGAAAAGCTGGCGAGATGATATGAAGGGAGAATGAAGGACAGCAGAATACGTGACTATGTGACGAAAGCACAGCTTCGGGTTTTTTTTTTTTTTTAAACACCTTCCCCATGGAGCAGAACTCTGACATATTCTCCGCTGGTTACAGAAGGCAGACATTTAGTATTCTGTAGACAGCAGATCATTAATCATTGTAGCAGCTAGCACCATGGCAGATCTTCACCCCGTCAGGGAGCCAAGCAGGCAGCTTCTAGAGATAATGTATGAATCCACCATGGGATGCATTGGAGACATGTTGTGCTGTGTGTTTGAACAAATGCTGAGAGCATCGCAAAACCACAAAACAGTGTAGAGAAAGGTCAGAGGGGTATCTAGGGGGCATAAAAAACAAAAAAACACCAAATTCCTAAACTTTTAGTTATAGCTGGAGGGAGTCAGCCCCTAGCTGCTTATATGCCCCCACTCACCTTTGTGTGTCCTGGTCTCTCATGTTACGGTCTCCATAATATAAATTAAAATGAAGCAGGGATTGTGGGAGCCCTTCATAATGGGCACAGGGAGTGTGCATATCTCAGAAAACAGCATAGGTATGGTGGGAACCCCTCATAATGGACACAGCAGGTGTTCAAACTCAGAAACTTAGTGCAGGGATGGTGGGAATCCTTCAGAATGAGCACTGCAGTTGGGCAGACTTAGGATTCAGTGCATTGATGGTGGGATCCCCTTATAATGGGCACAGGGAGTGTGCAGATCTGGGAACACAGCATTGGTATGGTGTGTGAACCCCTCATAATGGGCACTGAAGGTGGGCAGACCCGGAATTCAGTGCAGGGATGGCGGGAACCTCTCATAATGGGCAAGGTAGGTTTGCAGACTCAGTACAGGGATGGTGTGACCCCTCAAAATGAGCACAGCAGGTGTGCAAAGTCAGGGACTCAGTGCAGGGACGGTGGGAATCTCGCATAACCTCCCTCTTAGATTGTAAGCTCTAAAGAACAGGGCCCTCTGATTCCTCGTTTCAAATTTTGATGTAACTGTACTGTCTGCCTTCATTTTGTAAAGCGCTGCACAAACTGTTGGCGCTATATAAATCCTGTATAATAATAATAATAAGAATAATAAGTACAGCAGCTTTGCTAAATGTAGTCACAAATAGTGATTCTGGAAAAATTGACATAAAAATAAGCATTTGCTTTTAGACCTTTATCAATATTTGAGCATTACGGGAAGTCAGTAAACTCATGGGGGAGATTAAGGAAGGATGCAGATGTAAAAGGATGATCAACCGTTTACTCATAGGAATGCATTGATGTCCATTTTCATCCGTCAAAGGATGGATGAAAAATGAACAAACGGATCACCCGTGTGAAAGGGGCCTTACTAAAACTGGTGCAGCTGTGGATAGTAACCAAGGTTTAAGCCCTCGTTCACGTTGAATGCGGCTTTGAAATCATGCGACTTCATCCGAAATTGCACGATTTCAAAGCCGACTATCAGTACGATGTAGGATACGATTTGAAAGACATCTGTGTGGCTTCATACACAGATGTCTATTGAAGTCGCCAAAAGTAGTTTGCAAATCAGTGCGATGCTGCTATGTCAGCATTGCACAGATTGGAACGGTGCTATTGCCGGCAATAGACTGCCACTTGTCATGCGATATGACCTGTCAAATCGCATAACAAAATCGCTACAATGTGAACGAGGGCTTATTGTCAATGTCTAATTGAACATTCTGAAGTTAGATACGGATTGCTTACCATGCACAGCTGCACCAGATTGCATGAACCAGCTTTAGCCTAGCTTCACATTGGTGAAGGAGCTGAACTCTCACCATTTCGTTCCCGCATGTCAGTCCCGACTTCAGGTGCGATTTCAGAGGCATCTGTGTGTGTTGCTGCACAGATGTCTATGGAAATCACACCTGAAAATCGCCAAAAGTAGTACAGAAACTGCTTTTGGGAATGAGTGCAGTGCCGCAAATGCAGTGTCGCACCAATGTGAACCAGGGCTTAGTAAATCACTCTCATGATGTCAGGTTATACACACCAATAGGAAGGGAAAAAAGAAGGCAGTTGGTAAAGTGCTGCACAATGTACATATTACAGTATCTCCTGCTTTACCAAGGTTTGGGGGGGGGGGGCATTAGCCATGCACAGGGAAACCCTCCCTGCTACAAGCAGCAGATTTAAACAAATAAGCCATACAAGGAGAGCCGATAAAAGGGAGACCTTTAACAGAAGGCCGAGGCCTGCCGAGAGATGGAGCCTCATTGTGCCTTCCTGCCGAGAGCAAGACAAAAGGGAGAAGAGACAAGAGAGGGGCCCTCCGCCTTCTGAACCCGGTTGAGGAGTCACCCCAACGCCTGCCAGACCAAAGACAGAAGAACAGATACTGGGGGGCAGTTCCCCCTACAGAAAACGAAAGTCCCAGGACGCCGCCTGTTTGGCCCCACAAGACCACCTACAGTCAATCTAAGGCTGGCCATACATTATACAGTTTTCCTTTAGATTTACCAAAACCATACAATAGGAGCTCAAACCAAAACACTTTCAATTTGTATGTACTCAGGCAGGCCCTTGCACTACATAGTTGAAGTTAAATCTAAATTGAATAATAAAAAATTGTATAAATGTGTGGTCAATGTAAGAAACCTCTATTGATCACATCGGCATGTTTTGATTTCTGCACTTGGCACCTACAGCCTCACTCAAGTGCCAACCACTCAGACGCCATCTTTTACTGGCCTGAAAGCAGGAGAGTGCATTCTGATTGGTCACCCCTCAATAGTAAATCAACTGTACACATTGTCAGATATAAATTTTCATATAAGTAATGCATCAGTGTAACACTTCCAGGTAGGTCAGAGATAACTGAGGAAATGCTTCCTCCTGCCTGCAGCAGACTGATGACACCATCTCAGCCTTGACACAGTCACTGATCTGAAGCTCCAGGATGCCTTTATAACAAGGGCAGAGCGTTTCTAAAAAAAAAAAAAAAAAACAATACTGGTCGCTGTATATTGTAACAGAACAAAAATGTATTCATGCAGACCTCCAAATGTCCTCTCTAAGGCCCCTTTCACACTTGTGCGACCTGAAAGTCACGTGATTTGATGCGACTTTAAAGTGGTTGTATACTCTATCGTTTTCAGCTAAGGAAGCGGACATCTTAGCCTCTGTTTAATCTGCAAATGCCATGATGCTGCACATGTGATCCATTATGACACCACCTATTGGATGGTTTGCTAGTTTGGTTGAGAGCACATTCAAGGAGACAGCTAGCATTTCCGACATGACGGGAATATTAACTCTTTTTTGACACTATCAAAATCGATGGGTAGACAACTACTTTAAGCAATGCCTGTGTAATATTGAGGTCTACGGACCTCAAATCGCATCAAAGTCGGACCAAAATAGTGCAGGGACTACTTTGAAGTCGCACAGATATGAATGGTACTCATTGGGAATCATGAGGTACTCGTCATGCGACTTTGCAGTCCCAAGACGCAGGAAAGGTCGCACAAGTGTGAAAGGGGCTTAAAGCTGCATCTGGGACACAGACGTAGGAAACCTACAGTTTTGGCTGGAGTTCTGCTTTAGAAAGCCCTGGATTCCTCAATGTGCTGGAAAGCCTATAGTTAAAAAATAAATTGCTTTCCAATGCTTTTCACCAAGCCCCAAGTGCCCACTTATTGCGGACATCTCTTGGGGCAGGGCAGCCATACCTCCAGGTTGTAGAACTGATCCCTGCATCAGCTCTACATTCAGGACAGAGCTGGCCTCTGCGCCCAGGAGGGATGAATGGCAGAGGCTGTGTGGGAATGAGCCGGCCTCCCCCCTCTACCCCCCACCAGACACATGCTGATGTCCGGCTGAACTTCTGACCCAGCAGCCAAATTCCTGCACCCTCTACCACTTTAACCTCTGTGTGGCTGGAATATCACATACTACTACCTGCACCCAGAGGCGCCTTCACTCAGCACAGAAGATCCATTACCCATCACTCCTAATTCCTTACTCTCCATTTCTTCCCACCATATTGAATTCAATGGCAGATTCAGAATTCAGCTGCAGCTTTTAAACATCTGGAGGCCACCGAGGCACTAGAAAAAGCAGTGCTTTGTCTTGCAGTTTTTTTTTTTTCTTTTCCTGGGTTTATAACCACTTTAATGCCCACAGGTAAAGCTGAACCTCCATGACTGAGAGCTGAAATCCAACGAATGAAAGAGGTGGACCAGGGACAGTCTAGCTGGGGAGGAAAAGGCTAGATGCCCTCTAGACAGGAAATTACATGGGCTCTATATGACTTGCTGCAGCTTCTAATGCACGTTGTGAGAAACTCACAGTGTGCAGTGAAATCAGAGTAAATAATTTCAGTACATGAGAGGTACAATACTGAAGGGAATGCTGAACTCCAGCAATGATACATTGGGGAAAATATTTGATCCCCTGCAGATTTTGTAAGTTTGCCAACTTACAAAGAAATTAAGAGCCTATAATTATCATAGGTATATTTTAAATGATAGAGACAGAATATCAACCAAAAATCCAGAAAAAAAAAAACACATGATACAAATGTTATAAATTGAGTCGCAGTTCAGTAAGCGAAACAAGCAAAACATGACTTAGTACTTGGTGGAGAAATCCTTGTTGGCAAGCACAGAGGTAAGACATTTCTTGTAGTTGGTTACCAGGTTTGCACACAGCTCAGGAGGGCTTTTGGTCCACTCTTTACAGATCTTCTCTAAATCCTTAAGGCTTCTTGGCTCCCTACGTTTCAGCTCCCTCTATAATAGTTTCTATAGGATTAAGGTACCTCCATGACCCTAATGTGCTTCTTCTTAAGCCACTCCTTTGTTGCCTTAGTGGTATGTTTGGGTCATTGTCATGCTGGAAGACCCATCCACAACCTATCTTCAGTGCTCTGGCTGAGGGAAGAAGATTATCATCCAAGATTTTACAATACAGGGCCCCGTCCATTGGCCTCCTCAATGTGCAAAGGTCGGCCTGTACCTTTAGCAGGAAACAGCCCCAAAGCATAATGTTTCCCCCTCCATGCATGACTGTAGGGATGGTGTTCTTAGGGTCATAGTCAGCATTCTTTTCCCTACAAACACGTTGAGTTAATGTCAAATTTGGTCTCTTCTGACCACAGCACCTTCTCCCAATCCTTTTCTAAATCAATTAAATGTTCATTGGCAAACTTCAGATGGGCCTGTACGTGTGCCTTCTTGAGGAGGGGGACCTTGCGGGCGCTGCAGAATTTCAATCCATGGAGGTGTATTGTGTTACCAATGGTTTGTTTGGTGCCTGTGGTCCAACTGCCTTGAGATCATTCACAAGTTCCCCCTGTGCAGTTCTGGACTTATCCCTCACTTTTCTCATGATCATTCTTACCCCATCAGGCAAAATCGTGCATGGAGCTCCAGACCGTAGGTGATTGAGGTTTATTTTGAATTTCTTCCATTTGTGAATAATCGCTCCAACAGTTGTCTCCTTCTCACCAAGCTTCTTGCTGATGGTCTTGTAGCCCATTCCAGCCTCGTGCAGGTCTACAATCTTGTCCCTGACGTCCTTTGACAGCCCTTTGGTCTTGCCCATGATAGTAAGGTTTGAATGGAAGACAGATTCTGTAGACAGGTGTCTTTTAAACAAGTAATGAGCTGTCATTAGGAGCACCACTGGTGGAGTTCCACTCGTTTTTTCGTTTATTAGAAGTTAGCAGCTACAAAAAGTGTAGCTGCTGACTTTTAACAGAAACTTACCTCACGGTCCAGCGATGGCTGCACCCAAAGCCTCGAACGCCTCCCTCTCCTCCCGTCGGCGCCGTCATTGCAGGTGTGGGCACCAGCCGGGACAGCTCACGGCTTCACGGCCGGGCACGTATTGAGCATGCACGAGTCACGCTGCGCGTTCCTAGTGGCCAGGCAATCTTCTGGGACGTGTCCCAGAAGATTACCAGGAGGGAGGGGCTGCCTAGGGGGAGAGGAGGAGTCACCTAAGCAGCCAGGTGACGGAAGGAGGAAGTGGGACAGTAAGTCCCTCTGAAAACCGGGTAAACACTGCCCCCCCCCCCCCCAAAAAAAAATTACATGGCAAATATGGCACGTAAGGGGGCAAGGAGTGCTTAAAGTGGAAGTTCCACTTCTGGGTGGAACTCCGCTTTAAATTGACAGGACTAATCTGTGCACCACATGAGCACATACTGTAGTCTGTGGGAGCCAGAATTATTGTTGGTTGGTAGGGGATCAAATACTAAGAACCCATACACACTATTAGATTCTCTGCAGATTTTTCCGTCAGATTTACCATAACCATGTAGTGTAAAGGACCTACCTGATTGCATACAAATTGAAACGCTTAAGGTTTTACCTCATATTACATGGTTTTGGTAAATATGAAGACAAAAAATCTGCAGAAAATCCAATAGTGTGTATGGGGTCTTACTCACTGAACTGCAATTAATTTAGAACATTTGTATTGTGTTTTTTTTCTGGATTTGTAGTTGATATTCTGTGTCTATCATTTAAAGTGGTTGTTAACTCTGTTACACCACTTGTACCTACAGGCAGTGGCGTAGCACGGGAGGGGGGCGACCGTTGCAACGGGGCACAACATTTAGAGGGGTGCAGCGGCAGGTTACCGGCACCTCTTCTCCTGCGCTGTGCGCTCTCCTGACTGTGAGCTCTTAGCTAGGAGGAAGAAGTTGCGGTCCAGTCCCGGCTTAGGTTCCAGCGGTGCCACTGACACCGCAGTGATTGACTGAACAGTGAAGACCATCCATGATGATCCCAGGGATTGTGACCGTGCGGCGCGCGAAGAGTAGAGGGAAGGAGGAGGGCAGGCGAGGCATCCTCTCCATTACACTACCAACCCACCAGGTCCAGGATCCCCGCTCGCTCTGTCCGTCCCTCTTAGCACGCCCCACAGCCCGGACTTCCGTCGCCGCTTCTCCTGAGTCCTGCCTGTCACCGAGTGTGCTGCTACATGGCCCCGCACCAACCACCCCAGGACTGGAGGAAACCTAGACCAGGAGGAAGAGGATGCAGCATCCACGCAGACAGAAGCCCCTCCTCACAAGCAGCCTGCAGGGACACTGGAGTACTCGCTTTGTACTGGATGGTGGCAGCTGATGGGGAGGGGGGGGGGGCTGAGCTCTGAACTGGAATCTGTGGGGAAGAGGAGAGCTTTTTATTCGGGGGGTGTACACAGATGTAACCCCTCAGCCCTGAACGCTGTACTCTTGCACATCACACCCCCTCAACCCTGCACGCCACACACAGCGCACCCCCCTCACCCTTCACACTGTACACAGCGCACCCCCCCTCAACCCTGCACACTGTACACAGCTCATCCCCTCAGGGGACTGATGTGAATGTACAATGTATATGTAACGCGCTGCTTAAATTGACGGCGCTATACAAGTACCTGAAATAAATAAATAAAATAAAATAAGCCCTGCACTCCATATACAGCACACCTCTGGGCCCTGCATTCCATACAAAGCGCACCCCATCAACCCTCATTGCTATTCGTTCTAGAATTTTTTGTCTATTGCTGGGTCCCTTCACTTTCGTAGTCTGTGGTATGCAGGCAGTGAAATTATGTGCTGTAACCTTAAGCAACCAAGCAGTGGGTTGTAATGATGTGCTGTGACCTCTAGCAACCAATTAGGGAGCATTAATAATGTGCAGTAACTTTTAGCAACCAGTTAGTAGTGACGATGTAGAGTAACCTCTAGCAACCAATGGGTAAACGGCAATTATGTGCAGTATCGTCTAGCAATTTGAGCAATAGTAATGTGTTAAGTGGACAGTGTAGGAATCAGGTGGGTCAGTGTAAGAATTAGATTGTGGATTATATACACACACAACGCTAAAAAAGTTTTGGAAATTATTAATAATGGACTGCAGCAACTAAATAGGATACCACCCAAACATAGAAAAAATAACTTGTGTAAGTTGCGCAATTCCGACATAAAATGATAAAAAGTGCCAATATGTGCAAATTAGTGAAAATATTAAATATGAGTACCGTGAAAAAATAAATAAATATTATAAAAACACCTAATCAGTATCACATCACCTCAAACATTGATGGGAAAGGGGTTCACTCTTAGCATATAAAAATATATATCGGTACACAATCAAGATAGGAACAAAAAAGTGCAAGGTTAAAGTGCTATAGTAACTGCATCCAAAAAATATCCAGAGGAAAGTTCCAAGTCTATAATAAGTCTTTACTCGAAAGAAGAATTATAACCAGAAGACTGAAGCAGGATCTTTCACCGGGTGATGGGAGAGAGGGGAGGATAGTATCGGGGTCACCCCACACTATGAACACAAAGACTCTTACCAGAGCCAGTTGACTGCCTATCTCTAGGACCGTCCAAATGGCAAGCAGATACCTCCAGGGCCAAGCTGATCGCCTGCTGCTTTTAGCCAAACATACTCCTCACAAACCAGAACATCCGGTCTCCGTATGTGTAAGGAAAGAAAGCCCAAATAGTGTAATAGTGTCGCTTTATTTAAAAATCACAAAACAGCCAAATGCCTACTTACAATTAGGGAGTCCGAAATTCACATTCGCAGTATAAAACAAACGCCGGCTCGTCTGTAGATAGATCGCACGTGCTTCCGGGTCACGTGGGGCGCAATGTCCTGCCCTGCCCTGGGCGCTGACAACCCACATTACGCCACTGCCTACAGGTAAGCCTATAAGGCTTACCTGTAGGTACTGTGAATAACTCCTAAATTTGCACAGTTTAGGAAATATTCACTATATACCCTGCTGCCAACATCATCGGTGCATGCGCAAAAAAAACGCTGGGGCCTTTGTCTTGCTAGGTTTTTTTTTTTTTTTTTTTAACGTTTACAACCTATGATACAAATTATAGACCCTTTATTGCTTTGTAAGTGGGCAACCTTACAACATTGGCAGGGGATCAAACCAGCTTGGCCCAATGTGTGATACCTGTTTGGCCTGTGTAATTTGTAAATGGCTGTAGTAGCCCGAGCAACAGAAGAGTCACAAAAACATTAAAGACTGTCCCAGCCGAACATACATGTCTATATGCGGTGCAGACTTCACAATGGAAGCCCCATACTTCCTGCACTAGCCAAACTACTCTGAGATTTCAATATGGACATATCACTGTCAATTGATGGCAGACATTATAAAATCCTCTGCCAGTCTCTGCCCTGCCCCTCCTCCCCTGTACTGTAAAACAGAACTTCACAATCAGCTTTGGCTTCCAGGGAATAGTAGAGGTTAATGCCACTTCAAAAAAGCCCCATGAAAGGATCTATTTGACATTACAAAAGCAAATGGCCTAAAGGGGGGGGGTGGCTATTTACAACAGCCCACAACCCCCCCCCCCCCCTTCCACTGGGTATCATCCCCATTACTTCCCCATAACAAAAGCTCAGCAATAGCACACAGCAAGGTGAGGCTCTGCAGCACCTCCACACCAACTGCAGCACAATGGACTCCCTTGCAACAGACGGACAGACAGACAAATCCTCAGCATCCAACAAGGAAGGCCAAGATCTCCACTGGGATCTTTCCATGCACAACTATTAGGATCCTTCAACCCAAATTCAATAGATCATTTACAAGTATCCCCGCAGGTATCTCTCTGCAGCAAGATCTCCTGTTCTCGTCTCCAGATTCCATCACCAGGTTTTACCCCCACTGCAGCAAGAGGTCTCCATTTTCAAGCTACACCCTACTAAATTAAGAGAAAAAAAAATTCAGCAGGCACAGAGAGATTTCCAGAGAGAATGAGTTATGAGTGTAGCATGGGAAGTTCTTAGTTGAGTTTCATCTTTTTCTGTAAGGCCATCCAGCTGCAGTGCATCCCTCCCAGCATTCTAGTGTGCCCAGGAGGGGCAGGTGCAGCATCCAGCCCTGCTGCAGGCACTAAAATGCCTGGAGGGACAAACTGCAGCTGGATTCTCCATTATAAAGTCAAGGATGATAGGAGCCCTTCATAATGGGCACAGTGGATGTGCAGAATGCAGATCCTGAAATTCAGTGCAGAGATAGTGGGAACCCCTCAATGTGCACAACGAGTATGCAGACCCAGGATCCGCAGAGTTGGTGGGAACCCCTCAATGTGCAGAGCGGTTATGCAGATCCAGGAACTGGAGAGATGGTGGGAACCCCTCAGTGGTGACAGCAACTGTGCAGATACAGGAACTCAGTGCAGGGATGGATAGAACGCCTCAATGGGAACAGCGAGTATGCAGACACAGGATCTGCAGAGATGGTGAGAACCCCTCAATGGGCACAGTGGGTGTGAAGATCCAGGAACTCAGTGCAGGGATGGATAGAACGCCTCAATGGGAACAGCGAGTATGCAGACACAGGATCTGCAGAGATGGTGAGAACCCCTCAATGGGCACAGTGGGTGTGCAGATCCAGGAACTCAGTGCAGGGATGGATAGAACGCCTCAATGGGCACAGCGAGTATGCAGACCCAGGATCTGCAGAGATTGTGGGAACCCCTCAATGGGCACAGTGGGTGTGCAGATCCAGGAACTCAAAGCAGGGATGGTAGAAGCCCTTCATAATGGGCACAGCGGGTGTGCCAATTCAGGAACCCCCATGCAGGGATCCCCCGAAGGACACAGCAGGTGTGCAGATCCAGGAACTCAGATATCACCATTAGAGTTCCTGAGAAATAGAGGTGATTGTCAGGTGGTTTTAACATTTCAGCCTCCACCAAAATGGATCATTAGGGGGTGAACTGGCCCTTTAAAGCACAAATTGGCAGCCTGCTGGAAAATACCTGCACCTTGGTTACTTCAGATGTTCATCACTTCTGAACACAAGTTGTTAGTAATTGTGGAGAGAGCTGCTACATGACGACTTTGAGATCCCACCACACGGCTACCATAGTTTTACCTACATAAGACCGCAATGCAAAGGAGGACAGACTCCATCTTTCTCAAGAATTTATTTTTTTTTATTTTTTTTTTGCAAATAAAAAAAGGGGAGCATATCCCTTTAATTATTTTTCCGTCAAATTTTTTATTTTGTTTTGGATAAAATGGAGGAGAAGGCTTAGACCCCCTGCTAGGTTTTTTTTTTGCTCTGTGTCCCCACTGTGGGGATTCAGGAAAGGTAATAGGAGGAAATTTCTCCAAGGGGACACTACAAAAATACATTTATTTGTAGAGTGAGGAAAGAAAGGTTACAGGTCCTGCATCTGAAGCTCTCCAATTTCTTATCCGGGCCACTGAGACATGAAGTAGGGGAAACTCTCTCCAAATAATTAGCTTGTATTTTCCCTTCTCCTGGTTTATTATTTCCCTCTCACTTTCATGCTAATGAAATGTTTAAATCTCAAACCTTATTTTAGACCCAGCAATCATCACTGGGTCTTTATGCTTCTCTATGCAATGAAGGCAGATCATGGCTGGTGGGCCAGCAGGGTGCAGTTCATAGCTTCCAGAAATAATCACAGCACCCTGCATTGGTTGTCCTCTCAAGAGCTCTAAGCCTTGATGCAAACAGTGGGCTGGCTCTTGGGAGGAGTTATGCAAATATTATGAATGCATTGATGGGTGGATGTCAATCTGGTGGAGTGGGCGTTACTAGGCAGGCTTTGTCTGCAGACCACCCTGGGAAACACCCACATGTAATGCTGAGCCTTCAATATTGAAATTCAAAAGACAAAAAGGGGTGATCCAGGAGTCAGCCAGGCGGGCAGTGGCAGCCCATGAATTAAAGTGGTAGTAAACCCTCCTATCATTTTCAGCCAAGGAAGCTGCCACCTTGGCCTCTGTTTAATCTACAACTGCCATGATGCTGCACATGTGATCAGCTATGACACCAGCCATTGGATGGTTTGACAGTTTGGTTTAGAGCACAACCAATGGGAGAGTTATGTTTCCGGCACATGCCGGAAATGTGACTGGTTTTTAACCTGTTAAATGCATGGGTTTACTACCGCTTTAAGGGTGCAGGGCACCGCCCCCAATCCCTGCCCCCTCCCTCCAATGCATGTGCCCGGCCCCTTTTAGGACACCAGACACATGGATTCCTATGGTGGGTGTGTTTTTTTTTTAAGCAACTGACTAAAGCCGGAGGTTCTAATAGGCTTCAAAAAAGGGTGGGCTCGGGGCGCAGAGAGTGCGCCCCGATCCCACCCAATTGTGTGACCATAGTGCATGAATTTTCGCTATTTTCACACTGCAGTACCTCCCCGCCAATCAGGAGCCAGGTCTGTGAGACCTGTTTCCTGATTGGCCAAAGCGCCAGGCGATCCTATTGGATGCCTGGCACTAAGGACGGGGAGGCAGTGAGGAACAGACGGCCATGTCATAATGTGCTAGTATGCATCGCATACTAGCACATTATGTGAAACTTACCTGAAAGCAAAGCCTTCCAGTGTCACGCTGTCACCATTGAAGGTGCCTCCATCCTCACCCGGTCTTCCTTCCGGGTCCGTGGACTCCGGTTGTGTGAGAGGCCAGAGTCACGGTGACGTCACTCCAGCGCATGTGTGTGGGAGCCGCCGTTTACTACACAAGACTCTGAAGGAACGGCTCTGGCGGCCTATCCTTCAGAGTGCATGCGTGTACATGCATGTACAGTAAATATCTCCTAAACGGCGCACGTTTAGGAGACCATTACAGTACCTATAGGGAAGACGTATTCTAGGCTTACCTATGGGTACAAGTCAGAGATGGGAGTTTACTCACACTTTAAAATCCAAGATACAAATTTTATTCCAAATTGCAATCCGAATAAAGTCGACAAAGCCAACATGGTTCAGGGGCTTAAAGTTGTAGTAAAGTCTCAATGTCCTCACACCGGTGCAATTTGACAGTTCCAAAATCGCATAACAAGTCATACCCCATTGCCTGCAATGGAACCTTTCAAGTTGCCACAACTCATGTTGCAGCATCTTTAAATGAAATCACAAGCCGCAATGAAATCGGGATGCAAAGTGCACTAATCTCCAGCGCAATTTCAAAGCCGCACTGGTGTGAACCAGGGTTTAGAGACTAAAAAAACATGACCCCCCCCCCGCAGGTTCATAATGTACTATTTAGTATGCATCACATATTATGTGAGATTGCCTACAGATGGAGCTGACCAGCTCTGGGCTGTCACGGCTCTCCCTGTTCCACAGCGCTTCCATGTTAACCCGGTGTTCCTTCCAGGCGCCAAATCTTCAGCCACTTGAATGGACGGGCTGCAGTGACATCACTCCCTTGCGGCATGCAGAATGGGCCATAAATGCGGTCTGAGCTGCGCATGCAGATCGCATTACCCGCTGACAGGCAGGGGGGTAATTTATGGCAGAAGGAACCTCTAGAGCAGTGATGGCGAACCTTGGCACTCCAGATGTTTTGGAACTACATTTCCCATGATGCTCATGCACTCTGCTGAGTAGGTGAGCATTATGGGAAATGTAGTTCCAAAACATCTGGGGTGCCAAGGTTCGCCATCACTGCTCTAGAGTGTTTTCTGTTATAAAAATCCTCGCCGTCAGCGAGTTAGAAAGAAAAGAGTTTTCTGCCACTTTAAGCCCTGCCCTCTTCATCAGCGTCTGACTCTGACAGATATGAAAAAAGTGTGTGGACTTATTTCATATAGTAGACTTTCGTCCTGCAGGGTGTCAGTCGCTGGTTGGAGGAGGTAAGCTGCAATAAATGACATTTTTGATCTTGGTTTTAGATGCACTTTAAGGGATTTAATAGAAAAAAAAAGCGGAAACAAATCCAAAAATCTTCTTTTGGACACTTGGGTTTACTAAACAGACATACAGATGTAGGCCTCATGCACACGAGACGCTCCTGGCAAGAAAAAAAAAAACCGCATCTTAAGAACACACCTAAAGCCACGTTTTGTAAATGCGTTTAGACGCGTCAAGTATTTGGGCGTTCATTAATTTCAATAGCCAAACTACCCATTTATTTTGGCCACTGGAATGAATGAATGAATGTTCAAGCACTAAACACGCCTAGCGTTTAGCGTCTTTAGGTGCATCAAGCTTTTTTTTCCTGCCCAAAAGCTGCTAAGACCAAAAAAAGTCAAACGCCTGAAAAATCTTTTTTTTTTTTATTCCAGTATGCATATGGCTTAAAGGACAAATCTTTGGTTTGAACAAAATACAGTAGAACAATTGCAATGCATCTATGAAAGAATTCATTTTTACACAGGAAAAATGGCAGGAGTTCAACCACTTGCCTACAGGGACACTTTTTTAAAAGGTTTCATGTACATGTTAAAATCTGCATTTATTTGCTAGAAAATGACTTAGAAACCCCCAAATATGATTAGTTTTCTGAAAGCAGAGACCCTACAGAATAAAATGGTGACTGTTCCAATTCTTTATGTCACACAGTATTTGTGCAGCCCTTTATTAAATGAACAATTTTCAGGAAAAAAATAAATTTAGGGCCAGTTCACACCACATGCAGTCCAGTTCTTCTGCACCAAAAATGCCTGGAAAGCAGTTATATGGTTTCCAATGGCATAGTTCACCCCAGTCCAGGAAAAAAAGTAGAACCATGCCCAGTCTCTGAAGTAAACAAAAATAGTATGTATTGTTTATTGAACTTGACAACTTACATAAAATCTTTGCAGTTGATAGATAGACCACACAGACAGCCAGATGTAGCCATAAGTCAGCAACATGCGTTTTCTGATGGAAGGGTCCCAGGGGCATCCAATTGTGCAGGGAATTATATGCCAAAAGCAATAAGATGAAAGGATACGATACTGATAATGCTGCATTTTACCTGCACAGGACGCTAGTATAGAGGGGGGGGGGGGGGG
>BLSH010049313.1:949545-965819 GCA_018402905.1 Glandirana rugosa
TAAAACGACGCCGTGACAAGATTTGTAGTGTGTCTACGCGGTGAAATGTCCGTCTGATTCCCATGGGGGTCCTATAAATTTCCTTATAAAGTAATAAAAAAAGTGAAATTAGTAATAATTTTAGTGATGAGGAAATTTTTGAAAAAAAAGATAACTCTGTACAGGGGATCCCGTCATGGGCCCAGGGGTTAAAAATACCGTTATTGAACGTATGTTCGAAATTTTCCTCTTGAAACGAAAAACGTTCAAGCTTAGGGTAACTAACGGTGACTAAGGACGTATACACTTGAGAATAGTGTAGTATGGTGCAGTGCCTGAAAATTGCGCCCAATTAAAGGCAATTAAGATTTCAACTCAGAGAAGCTGAGCGCACATGCAAACAGAACTGAGCGCTATTGCCGGGAAGATGCCTGTCAGTTCACATATGCAGGAATCAGTGGCAATCAATGGGATTCGAACTTGCAAAAAGCAAAGTTCTCCTTTTAAAGCTTGTATGCAAGTTATTGCCATAAAAATTGGGGACCCGGGTACTGCCCTAGGGGACATGTCTCAATAGAAAAAAAAGTTTTTAAAGGAGTAGTGATTTTAATAATGATTAAAGTGAAAAAAATAATGAAATATTCCTTTAAATATCCTGGGGGTACCCTTAGTCTGCCTGTAAAGTGGCGCATCTGTGTGATGTTTAGAACAGTGCCGCAGCAAAATGACATTTCTAAAGTAAAAAAGTCATATAAACTTGATTGCGGCTGTAATGTATTAATATGGATAAAAAAATCACTGAAAAAATTGCCTGGGGTCCCCCCCAGTCTATATCAGACCCGAAGGGGAACCCCCACCAAAATTCAAAAAAAAAAATTCAGTCCATAGCAGGCCCTTCGGGTCTGGTATGGATTTTAAGGGGAACCTCCACCAAAATGTTAAAAAGGAATTGGCTGGGGTCCCCCCCCGTCCATAACAGGCCCTTCAGGTCTGGTATAGATTTTAAGGGGAACCCCATGCCAAAATTTAAAAAAAATGATGCACGGGTCCCCCTAAAATCCATAGCAGACCCTTCAGGTCTGCTATGGATTTTAAGGGGAACCCCGCGCCAAAATAAAAAAAAATGGTGTGGGGGTCCCCCCAAAATCCGTACCAGACCCTTATCTGAGCACGCAGCCTGGCAGGTCAGGATAGAGAGGGGACGAGCGAGCACTCCCTCTCCTGAATCATACCAGGCCACATGCCCTCAACATGGGGAAGGTGCTTTGGGGTCCGCCCAAAGCACCTTGTCCCCATGTTGATGAGGACAAGGTCTTCTTCCCGACAACCCTGGCCAGTGGTTGTCGGGGTCTGCGGGCGGGGGCATATCGGAATCTGGGATCCCCCTTTAAAAAGGGGGCCCCCAGATCCCACCCCTCATGTGAATGAGTATGGGGTACATTGTACCCCTACCCATTTACCCTAAAAAAGAAGTGGTAAAAAAAAAACACTACACAGGTTTTACATTTTTTATTTATTAAGACAGGTCCGGCGTCTCTTCTCCCCTCTCTGGCTCTTCTACCTCCTTTGGCATCTTCTTTCTTCTGCTCTTTTGCGGGGTCTTCTGCTCTTTTGCCGGTTCTTCTCCCTCTTTGCACCGTATTCTGCTCTTTTTCTGGTTATTCTCCCTCTCTGTGCCGTCATCTGCTCTTTTGCAGGGTCTTCTCCCTCTCCGGCGTCTTCTTTTTTCTGCTCTTTTGCAGGTTCTTCTTCACTGTCTTCTGCCTCAGTTCTTCTTCGGATGTTGACTTGATGTGAGCTCCCGATGTAATGGTGGCTCTGTGCAAAGACATATTGGCATGGGGCGGGGCCACCCAGTGATGTAATTTGAAGGCTCTCATGCATCGAACGGTGACGTCACAAGGGGGTGTGGCCTCTGGATGATGTCACCAGGTGGCCCCGCCTAATGCCAATATAAGTCATTGCGCGGAGCCACCATTACACCGGGAGATCACATTGAGTCAACATCCGAAAAACAGAGGGACAAGACAGCGGAGAAAGAGCAGAAGAAAGAAGACGCTCGAGAGGGAGAAGACCCTGCAAAAGAGCAGAAGATGGCGCATAGAGGGAGAAGAATCGGCAAAAGAGCAGAAGACGGCGCAGAAAGGGAGAAGAACCGGCAAAAGAGCAGAAGACCCCTCAGAAGAAAGACGACCACTGCAAAAAAGCCGAAGAAAGAAGACGCTGGAGCTGCCTTAATATAATTCTTTAAAAACCTGTGTACTGTGTTTTTTTTAAACTTTTTTTTAAGGTGAATGGGTAGGGGTACAATGTACCCCCATACTCATTCACATAGGGGGCTGGCCATTTGGGGGTCCCCTTGTTAAAGGGCCCTTCCAAATTCCAACAAGGCCCCCGCCCACAGACCCCGACAACCACCGGCCATTAACATGGGGACAAGGTGCTTTGGGGTGTTGAGGACATGAAGTCTGGTAGGGTTTGGAGGGGAGCGCTCAAGCATCCCCACCCCCTCCTGCCCTGCCAGGGTGTGTGCTTGGATTAGGGTCTGGTATGGATTTTGGGGGGACCCCACGCCATTTTTTTAATTTTGGCGTGGGGGGTCCCCTCCGAATCCATACTAGACCCAAGCGTCATTTTTTTTTTTTAATTTTAACACAGGGTTCCCCTTTAAATCCAGGCCAGACCTGAAGGGCCTGGCATGGATTTGGGGGGGCAACCCATCATTTTTTTTAAAATTTGGTGCGGGGTTACCTCAAAAATCCAGACCAGACCTGAAGGGCCTGGTATGGATGGGGGGGGGGGGGGGTGGCACGCCATTATTTGTCTGTTTTTTATGATTAGCGGAGTTTGGAATTCCACACCATAATATTGTATAATTATATACCATTGCATACATTTGAAGAGTTAAAATTCTGTAAACAACCAAATTGATGTCAATTGCATAATTATGCCTGCTGACTACAATGCTAGTTATGAGTAGGCAACACTATTGGTGGGATTTGAGCCCAGGTTGTCAAGTTTTGAATGTAAGACAACATATCAGTACACCACAGACCAGGGAACACTCATACATAGAAAATACAATTACTAATGTTGGATTCTTTTCATTCTATACAATAATGTATTGCATTTGAGGAATTAATATTATGGCAACAACCATGCTCATGTGGCAGCTGACAGCTGAATGTTCAAAAAAAAAAAAAAAGGCTGAAAAAACAGTCATGGGGTCCCCCCCAGGTCCATACCAGGCCCTTATCCGAGCATGCAGCCTGGACACTTTAACAAGGGGGTCCTCAGATCCTGGCCCCTCCTTTGTGAATGAGTATGGGGTACATCGTACCCCTACCCATTCACACAAAAATTGTCAAAATGTAAAAAACCCAAGCGACATCTTTCATCCAATCTTTTGTCAAAAATGTTCTGTAATGTACATTCATGGTCAATAGCAGCGCCCGACGGACCCAAAAATAGTACATAATGTCAGCGTCCCGGGGTTCACTGGAACTAAGGAGCTTTATGGACCTTACTTTGTGCACTGGTCCAAATCATTTGGTGGAGGGGGAATTATGGTGTGGGGTTGTATCTCAGGGGTTGGGCTCGGCCCATTATTTCCAGTGAAGGGAACTCTTCAGACTTCAGCATACCAAGACATTTTGGACAATTTCATGCTTCCAACTTTTTGGGAACAGTTTGGGGATAGCCCCTTCCTGTTCCAACATGACTGTGCACCACTGCACAAAGCAAGGTCCATAAAGACATGGATGAGCGAGTTTAGGGTGGAGGAGTTTGACTGCCCTGCACAGAGTCCTGAGCGCAACCCAATAAAACACATTTTGGCTGAATTAGAGCGGAAACTGCGAACCAGACCTTCTCAACCACATCAGTGCCTGACCTCACAAATGTGCTTCTGGAAAAATGGTCAAACATTCCCATAGACACTCCTAAACCTTGTGGACAGCCTTCCCAGAAGAGTTGAAGCTGTTATAGCTGCAAAGGGTGGGCCAACTCAATATTGAACCCTACGGACTAAGATTGGGATGCCATTAAAGTTCATGTGCATGTAAAGGCAGGTGTCCCAATACTTTTGCCTAGCTAGTGTATCTGTAACCATTGTAGGACCAGAGCACTTTTTACGATTTGGCACTGCATTGCTTTAACTGACAATTGCGTGGTCCTGCGACGTTGTACCCAAATGAAATTTGCGTCCTTTTTTCCCCACAAATAGAGCTTTCTTTTGGTGGTATTTGATCACCTCTGCGTCATTTCTGATCAATGCTATAAACAGAAAAATAGCGACAATTTTGAAAAAAAAAAAAAATATTTCTTACTTTTTGCTAAAATACAAATCTAAATCTTCCTCATATTTTTGGTAAAAAAAAATCGCAATCTGCGTGTATTGATTGGTTTGCGCAAAAGTTGTCATGTTTATAAACCATGAGAATTAATTTCTGGCGTTTTTACAAATTTTTTTTTTTTTACTGGTAATGCCGACGATCTGTGATTTTTATCGGGACTGCGATATTGGGGCAGATATGTCGGACATTTTTGACACTTTTTTGGGACCAAAGACATTTATAGAGCGATCGGAAATTTAAATGTCCACTGATTACTGTATAAATGTCATTGGCAGTGAAGGGGTTAACCTGGGGGGGCGCTCTAGGGGTTAACTGTGTTCCCTGGGTGTGTTCTAACTGTGAGGGGGCTGGGCTGTCAGGAGCATGTGAGATCTAACTGATGCCAGTGACAGGGATCAGTAGATCTCTGTCATGCTGCCTGACAGTGCGCGGAACCGCCGTGTTTACGTCGGCGGTTCCCCATTTTTCAGCTGTGGCCAGCAATCGCGGCTCCCCCGGCAGAGATCGGGTAGAGTGCGGCGGGCAGGAGAGTGCGTCGCCAGTGGCACGCTCCCGCCCGCTAGCCGCGCATGCGCGAGCCACCGTTTATAGATAGCGATTTGCAAAACAGCGCCACTCTACAGCAGTAAATGTACATGAGCCGGTCGGGAACCGGTTAAACAATATACAGTATATTTTAGTACAATTTAGGTGATTATATCATGCTCTAAACATTATTTCCATGTGTACTTCTCCAGGTCCTGACTGGAGTAAGGATTTGGGCGCTATAGCGAATACAGTTTTGGCGCTATTTTTGCCGCAAGCGTTATTTTGAATACTGTTTTGCCGCAATTTAGCGACATTTGCTGTTTTTGGCCACTAATTTGCGCCTGAGCGCTATAGTATATAAATCCCATGGTGTAGTATGATGTAGAGTGCAGTGAATGGTATAGTGTAGTATGGTGTAGTGTAGTGTGGTGAAGTGTGCAGTGAATGATACAGTGTAGTATGGTGTAATGCGCAGTGAATGGTATAGTGTAGTATGGTGTAATGTGCAGTAAATGGTATAGTGTAGTATGGTGCAGTGTGCAGTGAATGGTATAGTGTAGTATGGTGTAGTGTGCAGTGAATGGTATAGTGTAGTATGGTGCAGTGAATGGTATAGTGTAGTATGGTGTAGTGTGCAGTGAATGGTATAGTGTAGTATGGTGTAGTGTGCAGTGAATGGTATAGTGTAGTATGGTGCAGTGTGCAGTGAATGGTATAGTGTAGTATGGTGTAGTGTGCAGTGAATGGTATAGTGTAGTATGGTGAAGTGTGCAGTGAATGATACAGTGTAGTATGGTGTAATGCGCAGTGAATGGTATGGTGTAGTATGGTGTAGTGTGCAGTGAATGCTATAGTGTAGTATGGTGCAGTGTGCAGTGAATGGTATAGTGTAGTATGGTGTAGTGTGCAGTGAATGGTATAGTGTAGTATGGTGCAGTGTGCAGTGAATGGTATAGTGTAATATGGTGTAGTGTGCAGTGAATGGTATAGTGTAGTATGGTGAAGTCTGCAGTGAATGATACAGTGTAGTATGGTGTAGTGTGCAGTGAATGGTATGGTGTAGTGTGCAGTGAATGGTATAGTGTAGTATGGTGAAGTGTGCAGTGAATGATACAGTGTAGTATGGTGTAATGTGCAGTGAATGGTATAGTGTAGTATGGTGTAGTGTGCAGTGAATGGTATAATGTAGTATGGTGTAGTGTGCAGTGAATGGTATAATGTAGTATGGTGTAGTGTGCAGTGAATGGTATAATGTAGTATGGTGTAATGTGCAGTGAATGGTATGGTGTAGTGTGCAGTGAATGGTATAGTGTAGTATGGTGTAGTGTGCAGTGAATGGTATAGTGTAGTATGGTGTAGTGTGCAGTGAATGGTATAGTGTAGTATGGTGTAGTGTGCAGTGAATGGTACAGTGTAGTATGGTGTAGTGTGCAGTGAATGGTATAGTGTAGTATGGTGTAGTGTGCAGTGAATGGTATAATGCAGTATGGTGTAGTGTGCAGTTAATGGTATAGTGTAGTATGGTCATGGTGAAGTGTGCAGTGAATGGTATAATGTAGTTCAATGTGTAGCATGGAGTAGTGTAGTGTGTAGTATAGTAAAGTTCAGTGTGTAGCACAGCATAGTTAGATGTGTAGTATAGTGTAGTGCAGTGTATAATATAGTGTGGTTCAGTGGGCAGTATTGTGTATTGCAACATATACGTCCTTCAGACTGTGTCACACAGTAAATGCTTATTAATGTGATTGACATGTCATGATTATTGTGATATATGTGGAGATGTAGTTGTGGTGTATTGTGGTCAGTGGGGTTTTGGCCACGCCTATGTGAGAGGCGGGGCACCTCCCTAGGGAGGTACTACTAAGGCAAGCTAGACATGTTTGTCAGGCTCTGAAGAAGAGTAACCATTCGAAACGCGTTGGCCGATACCTCTACAGGGACAGTCCCATGTGATGTGGACGGCTGTATGGGCCCATGTGGAGGAAATACTATACATACTTTTACTCAAGTCTTCGTGTGAGTATATAACCAACTTTTTTATATGAATAAAGCCTTTGTTGGAGGATAATGCACTAGGCCCACGCGCCTTCTGTTCTTTTTATGTTATAATACTTTGGATTCCCCTGTCTGTAGAAAGGCAGCGAGGAAGTGTGCTATCCATTTCAGTGCGTTAACCGCTTGCCGACGGCTGATCGGCAATTGACGGCGACAATGTGGCTCTGTAACACGAATCGCCGTCATACGACGGCGGCCGCGATACAGAGCCACTGTGAGCGCGCGCGCGCGCTCACTGTGTCCGGGGGGGGGTCCTGGGAGCGGGTCCGGCGGCTTCGATTGCCGCCGGCCACCCGCGATGCCCCCCCCGGAGCGAATGAGCGGAGGTCCGTGTATGTAAACACGGACCTCCGCTCTGTGTGAGGGGGAAGGGAAGTGATCACAGCCTCCCTGTAAGTGAAGGCTGTGACCACTTCCTTTCCCCAGCTAGGCAAGTCCCCCCACAGTAAGAACACGCCCAGGGAACACAGTTAACCCTTAGAGCGCCCCCTGCAGGTTAACCCCTTCACTGCCAATGGCATTTACACAGTAATCAGTGCATTTTTATAGCACTGATCGCTGTATAAATGCCAATGGTCCCAAAAAAGTGTCAAAACATTCCGACATGTCCGCCCCAATATCGCAGTACCGCTAAAAATCGCAGATCGCCGCCATTTTTAGTAAAAAATAAAAAAAAAATAAAAACCCCAAAAATGAATTCTCATCATCCGTAAATGCGACCACTTTTGCGCAAACCAATCAATAAACGCCGATTGCGATTTTTTTATCGCAAATATGAGGAAGAATATAAATCGGCCAAAAACGGTGAAAAAAAATGTTTTTTTATATTTTTCTTTTGGATTTGTATTTTAGCAAAAAGTAAGAAATTTGGGTTTTTTTGCAAAATTGTCGCTCTTCTTTTGTTTATAGCGGCGATCAGAAATGACGCAGAGGTGATCAAATACCACCAAAAGAAAGCTCTGTTTGTGGGAAAAAAAGGACGCAAATTTCGTTTGGGTGCAACGTCGCACGACCGCGCAATTGTCAGTTAAAGCGACGCAGCGTCGAATCGCAAAAAGTGCTCCGGTCCTAAAGCTGGAAATCCTTCCGGGGCTGAAGTGGTTAAAGCAAAGAGTTCACTACCGTATAGAGGTGCATTGCACAGCGCAGAAGATTGAACTGTGTGTTTTGTAGCACATAGTAAAAGCTGAAGATAAAGGCACCATCTGACATCTTATGACAACTACTACTGGCCATAGACAGCTTTCACAATTCGCCCGGTTCAGCAGAGACCAGCCAATTTCTGATCAGTGTGTGGCTATCCTTGTTCAACAGATCATTGAATGGACTTCAGTGGAAGGGACACAGGACTTGAAAACGTATATCGATCAGCGGCAGCAGCTGACAATTACTGTATTCTGACACCGCCAGGTTCCGCTCTTTCATTTGTGTGGAAGGAGGAAAAAAATGTCCCCATCTACAGGCAGCTTAGTCGGGAGCTGGAGTTAGTGACACACACACACATTCTCTGCGGCGATGGGGTTCCCGGAGGTTCCAGTGGGGCACAATGATCTCATGTGTGCATTCAGCCTGACACCACCCCCCGTGTCCCCTCATTGTCCCAGGCTTTGGATAAAACCAGCTGCAGTGAGGTGGGGCAGCTGCCAGATCTGTTACTTTTTGACACTGACCCACTTATGAGGAGAACAATGTCAAGTCACCAACAATACCAACAGTCTTCCACACCTGTGCTGTCTGCAGTGTGCGTCGTGCCACAACAAGACTGCTCCACACACAAACTGTAACTATGTGACATTGCTTCTTCTTATGGACCATTCACACCATTGCGTTTTATGTGCGCTGCAATGTAGGATCACAGCACGCTAAAGGCCCATGAATGCTAGTTACCATGATCATGTATAAAGCTCTTCACATTGGTGTATTGGGTTAAAGGGCAGTGGCTTTCTTTTCTGAAATACCCTGCTTGCTGCATCTGTTATGTGTTATTTGTTTTTGTGAAAACTCACGTTACATTATAATCAATGACAACGCAAGGAAAATGCACCACAATGCAACAGGTGTTTTAAAGTGGTTGTCAACTCGTGACAACCACTTTAACCTACAGGTAAGCCTAGAATAAGACTTACCTGTAGGTGCCCTGCATATCTCCTAAACCTGTACTGTTCAGGAGATATGCAGTGTATGTGCTGTGCAGACGTCACGTCAGCACATGCGCAATGAAGAAACGGCCTCCATGCCATTACTCCACTGCGACCGTGCTGTGACTGGCGGCTCCCGTGCGCATGCGCGGGAGTGACGTCACGTGACTCCGGCCAGTCACAGCGCCGGAGATCGCGGTCCTGGAAGGAAGAGGGACATCGCTGGATGCCTCAGGCTTCGTTTGCAGGTAAGTGGCACATAATGGGTTACTATGCAATGCATAGTAGCCCATTATGTTTCTACTTTACAGGGGACTATTGAGGAAGTAAACCCAATCTGGGTTTACTTCCTCTTTAATTAGTGCGTTTTTAAAGTCACTTGTCCACATTCCCAACAAACACAAACACAGCTCACAGAATGAAGGCTGGGAATGACAAAATTAAAAAGGAAGAAAAAGCATATAAAACATATGTGTAGCACCCTCCAGTGTGTGTAGCGGTACCCCCGTAGGGGCTGCTGAAAGCTATGGTCCACCTGTCACCCTGCCCATGCCAGCATCTACTTCCTCAGTCAATGAACAGTCCATGTACTTTGTTTTTATATTTATTGAGGGGTTAAATTTGGATAGGGTAAGGAATTTATGGGATGCCCAGTAATGAATTTAAGCATTTACAGTGGGACAAACTGTGTACATTCTCTATACATATCACTACTCCAGACTCCTCCTGCACAAACTTGCTTGGAGACTATTTCTCTCTCTCTTCCTGCTGCACAACTTTTGCTCACAGGGTCAGCTAGCACGTGGTTTTAGTAGGTAGGCCTGACACTGGCTCAGCCAGGCCTTAAGAATTTCCTTTTGCGGGCAGGGACCGTGGGTCCCTTTAAGTGTAGAAAAAGGCCTGTGCTTGCTGTCCCATGGATGGACTACTGATCCCAGTCAGCCATCTTCAGGCCCTGCCAGCCATCTTGGCTGCAGCTGCCCGACTCCACTGCCCATGACATCACAGTCTACTCTATTGACTCTGCACCCATCTCAAACTGCAATCTCCCAGTTCTCTCAGGCTTGCCTCCACAGTCCTCCCAACTGTGCATGTCACGCACCAGCCCTCCTGGCTGCAACCGGTGGTTCACTCCTGAAGACTTGCCCGGCAGTACTAGCTCCTGCTGTCCTCTCCTGCTCCTCCTGTGCAGAACCTCCACAATTTCTTTAAGGGCTCCGTCCTGCACCCGAGCCCCAGGCCCAAGGTCACTGCCCCCCCAGACTGGGGAGCTCCCTCAAAGGCTAGAACTCCATCTCCAGTTCTTCCACCTGACAACTCCCCACCTGGGCTGACTCTAGGCATTTAAGGAGGCCTGCCCCCTGCCAATCTGGGTTGGGGATTGGTCAGGGCTCCTTAGAACACCCCAAGCAGCTCCACTTCTCCTCTCCTCCTCTCTTTCCAGAGCTTTGCCTAAATTTACTTATCCTACAGAAAAATCCTATACTAGCACCTACCTAAGTAGATGGTGCTACATGTAAAACTAGTGTAGACACATTTATTTGGCTGACTTATGGTAGCTGTGTGAGTCTGTAATTTGGTTGGGTTACCCCAGGTCGGGCTGGAGGGCTCTACAGGGCAGGTCTCTGGTATCTCCCCCTTGTTCTAGAAGCTTGGAGAAGCTTCTGGAAGTTAGTGGATGGAGGGTAGGAGGTCCTGATCTGCATACTTTAGGGAATCTGGCCAATCCCCAGGCACAAGGCATTGGCAGGGGGGCTGGATCAGCCCTTAAATATGGTGGATCCCGAGCAGCATGGAGCTCAGGTGGAAGATGGAATGCTGAGGTTGCTGTTGGGCCTGGATGGGGACCCCGGGTCTGGGGCCCTGCCTCCAGGCAGGAGCTGAGGAAAGTAAGAAGAGGAAACCTAAGAGAGGGATCTCCATTACCTATGGGTCGTGTGCAGAAGACATCCGGGCTGGCATGGGAGGATCAGTTGGATGCCTAAACAGGAATCTTGCCCAGTGCAGCGGGGAGCAAAGGACAGTGTGAGTACCTCAGCACACCCAGGAGCATACAAGGGGAGAGATTGCCAGACATAGCATACTTTTCAGGGACAGTGTTGTACTAAATCCCTTGAAGCAGCCAGGTGGGCTGGTATTGAAGGCAGCCAGGTGGGCTGGTAGTATCTGGAAGTGTCATAACGGTATGAGATTCTACTGAAGAGACATGACACTCCTGCATACAGTTTGCAACTTTGTGCTAATTCTTTAAAGGGGACTGAGAGCTCTTGGTTCCTAAAGGATCTTGCCACTGATCCATAGAGATTGTGTTATTCCGGAGTGAGTACAGTCCAGGATCTTCATTTTTTTGTACATAGAGAAAGAAGTTGTCCTCATCTGATGTTGTTCTTCCAGTCAAGTTGGGCATCCTATAATCCCTATACCCTATCCAAGTTGTTTCCCCCATAAAACTACATTAACAAGCCCATGGACTGATTACTTGTGTCTGGATGAATGTTGGAAATGTGGGTTGCCTGGCTGTGCAGGAACAGGGGGAATCAAGATCCAGCGGCTCCTGCGCGGGTAGCGCTACACGTACAAAACACATGTAAATTGCACGTTGCCTTACACTTTAACATTTTCTGACGCAGCTCACCAAAACACAGAGTAGTACATTATGGTACAAAAAAGAACAAAAACTAGTGCAGCACTAAAAATAAAACACTCCTATCACAAAATTATAAACAATATAACATTAAAATATTCTATAATAGTGGTTGTCAGCTTATGAGCTAAACAGGGCCTCAAATGCGGCCTCTGACATCACCAAAGGGCCGCACATAATGTTCAGTATAAGTAATGCTCGAGAGGACTGTCAGAAAGTCAGACCTAATGTCGGAAGGGTCAGAGAGTGTGGACATGCTACATTTTTGGCTGGGGATGTGCTGCAGAAGACAATATGTAACTGGGAACATGTTTCATGAGGCTAGTAGAGATCAATGGTATTACCCTAATCAATGTTCCTGCTACAGACTGCTGACGCCCGAGGGCCGCACATCAGATAGCAAAGGGCCCTCAAGCTGCAGGTTGGGCACCAGGGCTATATAACATGTAAACGTATATCCTATCCATACATCCAGCAATAATGTGTATGTGACTGTGAAAACAACACCTCCATGCACCTCATATCACATGCATCAAAGTCCAAATATAAAGTCCTCTCAGTGACAACAAAGTGTAAATCTTCTTCACATAAGTGCAAAAATAACCATAAATTTTCCTGTGCATTACACACTTTTCTCCATGATAACCTCCACCAGCAGGTACTTTTCTAGATGGACCCTCACTTTCAGAGGTGGCCCCCAATATTATAAGGAGGTCATAAGTGTTTAGTGCCCAGAAAGTAGAAAATACAAATGGAGAGAACAGGGATTGCAGTAATGTGTATTAACAGAAAAGTTCTGTTATTATTATATAGGATTTATATAGCGCCGACAGTTTGCGCAGCGCTTTACAACATTAGGGCAGACAGTACAATTACAATACAATTCAATGTCAAGTGATAACAGAGTCAATATAGCATGGTTGAACTGGCATGATAGCGTTTACAGAGAGCTTGCAGAGGATTCCCGAAAACGTATAATGCCCGGCAGCATGTGACCCAAGAAGGTGGCTGGTAGGCAGCCTGGCAACAAAGCACCTGGATGTGGAAGGGCTCCTAGCTGGTGGCACAGGCAAGCAGCCTCTACTCTGGCCCTCCTCCACTGCATCCTTTCCCTGAGCTAGACACACTGTCTCTGACCTAGCCACTTTGCAAATGCATGCCATCTGAAGGGGACATGCTATTTATTAGCACTGCCCACACTAGATGGCTACTGAGGCCATCCAGGGCAGCAGCATCCAATCGGACAGCTGCTGTCCCGATGATACCTACGGAGGCCTCTGAGGAACAGGAGTTTCCCCTTCTCCTCCTCTCTCTCTGCATGGTGACAGCTGAACAGTGCTACCTCTGCAGCTGCCTACACTTTCCCTCTTTCCTTTGATAGATGTTGTCCTCTGCATCAGCAGCCAACAAGCAATAACAACAGGATACAACTTATCATGGCACACAAAAGAACAGTAATAACAACCAATATGCTTATACAACCTAATCAAAGTACTTAGCCAGCAATTGCCCTCGGCTGAACCAAATAGAGCGGCAGCCCTCACCAGTACTGTCAAGCTCAATGTCAGAATTCTCATCAACGGGAGGTGCATGGGGGGTTATCATGGGTAGACATAACACCCTAACCTGGGCTGATACTTGCGTCCCTAAGTCAGTCCAAGGATGCATCCAGACACTTGGGTTCCTTGTGCCACTCTGCAGAGAGAGCAGCAGGGGCTTTATCTTCAGGGCTGTTGGAGATTTTAGGTGTGGCTTCTATAGGAGGCAAGTACCATTCCACTAGAACATCCAGGATAGAAAGGATGTCCGCCATGCCAGCATCCCTTCAGTCAACTGGGGGCTTAACAGAACAATCTCCGCTCGGCACACAGGGCCTTAAAAGGCTTTCAGTGGAGACATTTCCTGTCAACTTTGGGGCCTTCTGATACTACGTCATACACAGGAAACAGTGGAAACGACTGTATCTCTACTTGGTAGGGGGTGCACTCACTATGGGGCTCTAGTTTTTTTCCCCTTTCAAATTTTGATTTTTTTTCCCCAACACCTAGTCCCCCAGTGGCAGCGGGAGCAGATCTAGAGCGGCATGCTCACCATATCTTGGTGACATTCAAGGACTAGCTGTTGAGCCTTTCTCAACCATTCCCACTGTTCTTGTACCTACTCATTGGGTGTGTGGGGAAAAGTACACCCTGGGGCATCCAAAATTAAGTCCACTGGCAGCCACATGAACATCAGGAAAAACAGTGTATGCCCTGTGGCTGTTGCACCATATTACTGTAGTCCCACAAAACGTTCCTGACATGTTGGTACCCAACAATGTAAGATTGAAGTGTTCACAGACCCCTTTGCCCTGCTAGCGATATGGGAGGGTAGTGTGTGATTTACGGACCACACTTAAACGGCACAGCTCCGAGAATACCTTAGATTCAAATTTAGGGCCTTGATCTGACAGAATGCACTCAGGGCACCCATAGGGCTGGACAACATGGTTCCAGAAGTACTTTATCTGTGGTCACCACAGTCTGATACTTGTTTGACACCACAAGAGCGAACTTTAAAAAATGGTCCACAAATACCAATGCATAACGGAACCCGGGGGAGGAAGCTGTCATTTGGGACAGCGGAAATTCCCGGAATGGAATAATCAACTGGACCAGAAACTGTTGGTACTGATCCATGTCCAAATAGGCCATAGCTGCTTGCTGCGGGGCACATGCAGCTTCAACCACTGGCTGGAACCCTGCAATACAACGCTTGGATACTACATAGAGGTCTGCGAGGATCATTTGGTTCAGCAGTGCAACAGGGGTGGTTCCCAACTTGATTAGACCAGCACCCTACCCCAATGGACCATGGACAGGTTGCAAGCCATTAACCATTCTCCTGAAACCTGTGGGGTTCTACCATGTACCACACTCCATGGTAGGCCTCATAGGCCCAAATCACATTGAGCCAGACAGTCTGCAAGCCACAAATCCGTTTGGGCTTGCACAGCTGTTTGACATCTGCTAGCAAGTGGGGCAAGTCCAAGTTTTTCAGGACGTTCATGCCCAAGGCAACAGACACTGAGGACACCTCCGGACTGTGGGTAACCAGGACCCCTACTTGTCCCACTACTTGATCAAAGAGCTGGACCTTCACCCATGATTACCAAGTTGTTGACAGCTTTTCCGAGTACCAAAAAACTGTGAAACATATTCCATGATGGCAACCTCAGATCCTGTTTCGATTAAGCAAGGAACCCACTGGGAAATCACTAAGGCGGTAAACACAGGGCTTGGGGCAGCCATGGTTTCCTGTCTTGCAAGACATTGGTGTGTAGTTCCCAGAGATCATCCCTCCACCCGGGGAACCTCTAGTGTAACAGTTGACGAGAGGCACTTTTACTCTCATAATGGCTGCAGTTCCTGGCCAGGTGACCATAGCACCAAAACCTCCAGTCTTCATTAGGATCTCTCCGCAGTGGATTCCTGCCATCTAAAAAATGGGCCAACTCCTGCTTAACTGTAGTCATTTCTGGCAGCATGGGTGCTATGCTTTGAATCAACTTCGAGATGACCACCAGCAAGGCCAACAAGGTAGAAGGGGCCAAAGCCTCTTCTCTAATGTATAAAGTCTCACTTTTATTTATCATTGCAATAGTGGCTTCTGCATTCTCCTGCTCCTGGGCCTCCAATTCCACCACCATATCATTTAAAGTGAGAGAGGGTTGAGATCTCACTTGTTCTTGTAAGGCTCGCTAAATGAAACCAGCACTGACACCTCCAATGAACTGATCCCATAGCAACTTATGTGGAACACCTATATTGGCACGCCCTTGCAAGTATTTCTTCTTGTTAGGAACTGCTATGATAACCCTCGGCTATCATCTCTCTGTCAGTCTGTCTTAAGATTGGGCACCCAAGGAGAGACCGTCTTCACCCCAATGATCACAAACTAACACAAAGCATGGTGAAAACAGACTCTAATTTTACTGGCATGGTGGGTGGTTTTATACACTTTTTAGACAAAGGAATACATAATTCAAACAAGGGAGGGGATATGTAATTACGTGTCTTATAGGAAAAAAGAATAGTTGTCTTGTACAGCAGCTACCAATATTTTCTCATACGCTTTCTCATGTAGAGACACCATTAGTAACGTCTTATCTGGACAAAATGTTCTCTCCCCAAGGTCCATTCCTTCACACACCAGCCAGAGAAAGGAATGTGGCATGTAGAGGAACAAAACCCCGTCAAGAGGAACAGAAAACCTTGTCAGCATAAACTTCTTAAAGCAACATTTACACAAACAAGATGGAGTAACTAAGGATAATAGGTTTTCTACCATCTACAGTTTTCCCCTCTTAAAACCAACACTATTGGTTTTCTCCATACTTCCAGGACCATACTAGATCTCTATTGGTTTTCTCCATACTTCCAGGACCATACTAGACATTGTCAGAAAAATATAGTTTCCTAGGGAAATTAGTGGACATAGAACTCTTGGCAAAGAGAGGACCATGTCCATCCTTCTTTAAATAATAAGATTCTTTTTCTTTTGTCTATGTCTTTTAATATACTCAGTGTATTGGCC
>BLSH010049313.1:983103-1021090 GCA_018402905.1 Glandirana rugosa
CGGACAAGTCACTGAAACCTACACACTCTATACCACCCTAACTCCCGTCGATATTCCACTTGGTGTTGATGGTCGGTGAGGGTTCACCTTATAGCTGCCCTCAATCCCACCATATCTCACACATCCAAAGTCACTGAACAGGCCGGCTCTTGTTTTTGTTTGTTTTATTTAGGGGATTTAACTTGGATGGGAAAAGGGGGTGACTGTGGGATGCCCAAAGAATTGGTTATGGGACCTCCTATATACACAACCGTATATACACTCTACTTCCTCCAGCACATCTCTTCTGCAGACTGTTGCTCCTTCACTTCTCTCCAGCACATCACTTAGTTCCTGACCTGAAGGGAAATTTATCAGGCTCACATAACTCCTTTCTCTTCACCACTGCTAGCACATGGTGAGGCCTGCACTCTGTCAGCAGGACCTCCGGACCACCCGTTACAGGCCAGGGTCTTGGACCCCTCAAAGTGAAGCTTAGTACAATGGTGCTAGCCAGGCCTTTGATGGACTACAACTCCCAGCCCATCCCTCTTCCAGTTCCCACTGACCTGCTTTCCTCACAGTGACACTCCTTCCCCTGACTGGCTCCCAAAGCTTCCACAGACTGTCCACTATTCCTCTCCCAGACTGTTCCAGCCTTTCTCTTCCAGCTCCCAGGGTCTGTCACTCACCAACTCCGGTGGATACTTTAAAGTTTCCTCAGTAGCACTGCTGCTGTTCTCCTGCTCCCTTGTGCGGCTCCAGGAGTCAACTCCACTCCTGGCTGCACCTGACCCTCCAGGCCTCAAGGTCACCCCCCCAGACTGGGGGCTCCCTCCTGGGTTAGGCCTCCACAGCACCTCTGCTACATCTTCCATACTTCCACCCGACACTCTCCTCCCCTCTGCTGGTAGAGTGTTGTATTTAAGGAGGCCTGCCCCCTGCCAATCCAGACTGTAGATTGGTCAGGGCTCCTTGGTATACATCAGGAAGTGACACCTCCTCATCCATCCCCCTTTCCAGAACCTTCTCTGCTCAAGGGGGAGGAAACTCCAAGGGGTGTTCCTTCCTTCTGTCTCCAGCCACTCCCTGAGCCACTTCCCAGCTCAGATCAAAACATTCAGACCTGCACTTACAGTCAGGCCTGACTAAATTTTGCCTCTCTGTTAGGAAATGGACGCTGTTTTTGGCATGTGTGCGCTTTGCGCGCTCCTGTGCTCGTTTGTGCGCGTGTGTGCGCCAAAACTGCCTATTTAAGCAGGCAACACCCTGCAGCAGATGCTGTCCATTCTACAGCATTACCTGTGCCTACAACAGTGTTTTCTGAAGTTTCCTGTTCCTGTGGCCCTGGCTTGTCTCCTGTTCCTGTTGTCTTCTGCCTGCACTGACCCCAGCTTGTCTACGACAACTCTTCTGTCTCATCCCAGTGTACCTCACTGCCAGCCTGTTAACGACCCAGCCTGCACCCGACCACTCTCTTGCCTGCTCCACTTGTACCGTACTGCCCGTCTGTTGCCAACCCGGACTGAACCACTACGCTACCTTCCAAGCACGAGCTCCGGAGGAACCCTCCACACTTGCAGCACTACTCATCCAAGCCCCCCTGCCTCCCTGTACTCTCGAGTTCCCTGTTTACACTACCAGGGGTTTCGGAATCAGGGTCATAAGAGAGGTTGCTCCCTGCATAAGCCAGACTCCACCACCAGGTGCGTGACACTCTCCTAGCAAAAACTCACTACAAAACGCACCTATTACTATGGGGGTGCTACAATATCTTTTCATGTGACAACACTGAAGAAATTTCACTTTGCTACAATGTAAAGTAGTGAGTGTACAGCTTGTATAACAGTGTAAATTTGCTGTCCCCTCAAAATAACTCAACAAACAGCCATTAATGTCTAAACCGCTGGCAACAAAAGTGAGTACACCCCTAAGTGAAAATCTCCAAATTGGGCCCACAGTGTCAATATTTTGTGTGGCCACCATTATTTTCCAGCACTGCCTTAACCCTGTTGGGCATGGAGTTCACCAGAGCTTCACAGGTTGCCACTGGAGTCCTCTTTCACTCCTCCATGGCGACATCACAGATCTGGTGGATGTTAGAGATCTTGCACGTCTCCACTTTCCGTTTGGGGATGCCCCACAGATGCTCAATAGGGTTTAGGTCTTTAGCAAGGCTGTGTCATCTTGGAGGTGTGTTTGGGGTCATTATGTTGAAATACTGCCCTGCAGCCCAGTCTCCGAAGGGAGGGGATCATGCTCTGCTTCAGTATGTCATGGTACATGTTGGCATTCATGGTTCCCTCAATGAACTGTAGCTCCCCAGTGCTCCCCCAGCACTCATGCCGCCCCGGACCATGACACTTCCACCACCATGCTTGACTGTAGGCAAGACACACTTGTCTTTGCACTCCTCACCTGGTTGCCGCCACACATGCTTGTCACCATCTGACCCAAATAAGTTTATCTTGATCTCACCAGACCACAGGACATGGTTCCAGTAATCCATGTCCTTAGTCTGACTGCCTTAAGCAAACTGTTTGCGGGCTTTCTTGTGCATCATCTTTAGAAGAGGACTCTTTCTGGGATGACAGCCATGCAAACCAATTTGATGCAGTGTGCGGCGTACGGTCTGAGCACTGACAGGCTGACCCCCCACCCCGTCAACCTCTGCAGCAATGTTGGCAGCACTTATACGTCTATTTCCCAAAGACAACCGCTGGATATGCCGCTGAGCACGTGCACTCAAGTTCTTTGGTCAACCATGGCAAGGTCTGATTGTGTGGAACCTGTCCTGTTAAACCGCTGTATGGTCTTGGCCACTGTGCTGCAGCTCAGTTTAAGGGTCTTGGCAATCTTCTTACAGCCTAGGCCATCTTTATGTAGAGTAACATGTCTTTTTTTCAGATCCTCAGAGAGTTCTTTGCCATGAGGTGCCATGTTGAACTTCCAGTGACCAGTATGAGAGAGTGATAACACCAAATTTAACACCCCTGCTCCCCATTCACACCTGATACCTTGTAACACTAACAAGTCACATGACACCATGGAGGGAAAATGGCTAATTGGGCCCAATTTGGACATTTTCACTTAGGGGTGTATTCACTTTTGTTGACAGTGGTCACATTCTCTTCTGTGATGACCTCCACCAGCAAGTATTATTATAGGTGGACCCTCACCTTCACAGTTGAATCCCAATATTATAAGGATTTAATAAGTGCATAAACCAATATCCTGATCACTGGCAAAAATCCATGTTCCTGTCAACATTCATTTCCATCAAGCATGTGATCTGCAATCTCCCAGATGCCTGCAGCAGGACCCCAGAGATTGCTGGTCACATGCTTGATGGAGATAAATGTTGACAGGAACGTGGATTTTTGCAAGTGATCAGGATATTGGTTTATGCGCTTATGACCTCCTTATAATATTGGGATCCAGCTGTGAAGGTGAGGGCCTATCTATAAGAGCACCTGCTGGTGGAGGTTATCATGGAGGAGAGTGTGTAGTGCATAGGATGGTTTATGGTTATTTGTGAATATCACGTTTGATGGGGACAAATATTGACAGGAGTGTGGATTTTTGCAAGTGATCAGGATAATGGTTTATGCGATTATGACCTCTTTATGATATTGAGATCCAACTGTGAAGGTGAGGACCCATCTATAAGACCACCTGCTGGTGGAGGTTATCATGGAGGAGAGTGTGTAGTGCATGGGAATATTTATGGTTATTTGTGAATATCACATGTTTGATGGGGACGAACATTGACTGAAACATGGATTTTTGCAAGTGATCAGGATAATGGTTTATGTGCTTATGACCTCCTTATAATATTGGGATCCAGCTGTGAAGGTAAAGGTCCACCTATAAGAGCACCTGCTGGTGAAGGTTATCATGGAAGAGAGTGTGTAGTGCATGGGAAGGTTTATGGTTATTTGTGAATATCACATGCTTGATAGTGATGAACACTGAGGGGAACGTGGATTTTTGGCCGTGATCAAGATATATATATATGATTTGAGGAGCATGGAGGTGTTGTTTTCACAGTCACATATATTTCTTTATTACTGAAGGCATGGTTAGGATCCGTTTTGCCAACCTCCTGCAGCATGGTTTACTGGCAAAACAAGAAAAATTTACTGGCAGAGCACATGTTTTACTGGCAACCTGAAAAATAAGAGAACTCCTATTAAAAACTAAGACAATTGATATTTAAACACAACATGGAAACACTGACAATACCCATATCAAGTAGTTTGCCTGGTTTACACTTAAAATGTCAGCACAGCATGACAAATTATCAGACCCTGATATTTATAGACAGTTGTAAAAATCACTAATTTTTACAAACTGTCAGTAAATTTACTGGCGGTCGGCAACCCTGGTTAGGATATGTGTTATACAGTATATGGTATAGTCTTTTGATGTTATATTGTATAATTTTGTGATATGGGTGTTTTAGTGCCACACTAGTTTTTGTTAGTTTTTGTTTCTTTTACTGTGGGAATGGGTGGCTGCCATTGTTAGATTGTAAACTCTAACAAGCAGGGCCCTCTGATTCCTACTGTATTAAAGCGTATTGTATTTGTACTGTCTACCCTCCAGTTGTAAAGTGCTGTGTAAACTGTTGGCGCTATATAAATCCTGTATTATAATAAGAACAATAATTAGTGCTGGCAGTTTGGAAGTGGGGGTTTTTGATGGCAGCGTAGGGTTGATATCGGTTTATTTCTGACCACGTTACGGTGCGTTGTGGTGCACTGTAAGCTTGTACATCAGAGCTGTGCTGCTGTAGTGCATTGATGTACCATTCAAAATGCACCCGATCACAAAAGTGTGTTTTCAGTTTGTTAAAGAGGAACTGCAGAGTTGCTGCCATGTGATTGGCTGGTTAGCAATTTGCGTTAATAAGCAATTGTGCAGTTATTTCTAATAAAGTGGCCAATGAGTGTATATATGTATATACTGTATATCTCAAAGTTCATATATAAAGCCCCTTCAGTGATATCAAAGTGTAAATCTTCCTCTCATACATGTACAAATAACCATAAATCATCCTGTGCACAACACATTCTCTTCTGTGATGACCTCCACCAGCAAGTACTCTTAAAGGTGGACCCTCATCTTCACAGTTGGATCCCAATATTATAAGGATTTAATAAGTGCATAAACCAATATCCTATGCACTACACACTCTCCTCCATGATAACCTCCACCAGCAGGTGCTCTTATAGATAGGTCCTCGCCTTCACAGCTGGATCCCAATATTATAAGGATTTAATAAGTGCATAAACCAATATCCTGATTACTGGCAAAAATCCACATTCCTGTCAATATTTGTCCCCATCAAACATGTGATATTCACAAATAACCATAAACCTTCCTATGCACTACACACTCTCCGCCATGATAACCTCCACCAGCAGGTGCTCTTATAGATAGGTCCTCGCCTTCACAGCTGGATCCCAATATTATAAGGAGGTCATAAGTGCATAAACCAATATCCTGATCACTGGCAAAAATCCACATTCCTGTCAACATTAATTTCCATCAAGCATGTGATCTGCAATCTCCCGGATGCCTGCAGCAGGATCCCGGAGATAGCTGATCACATGCTTGGTGGAGATAAATGTTGACAGGAACGTGGATTTTTTGCCAGTGATCAGGATATTGGTTTATGCGCTTATTTGTGAATATCACATGTTTGATGGGGACAAATATTGACAGGAATGTGGATTTTTGCCAGTGATCAGGATATTGGTTTATGCACTTATTAAATCCTTATAATATTGGGATCCAGCTGTGAAGGCGAGGACCTGTCTATAAGAGCACCTGCTGGTGGAGGTTATCATGGAGGAGAGTGTGTAGTGCATGGCAAGGTTTATGGTTATTTGTGAATATCACATGTTTGATGGGGACGAACATTGACTGGAACATGGATTTTTGCAAGTGATCAGGATAATGGTTTATGTGCTTATGACCTCCTTATAATATTGGGATCCAGCTGTGAAGGTAAAGGTCCACCTATAAGAGCACCTGCTGGTGGAGGTTATCATGGAAGAGAGTGTGTAGTGCATGGGAAGGTTTATGGTTATTTGTGATGCTTGATAGTGATGAACACTGAGGGGAACGTGGATTTTTGGCCATGATCAAGATATATATATATATATATGATTTGAGGTGCATTGAGGTGTTGTTTTCACAGTCACATATATTTCTTTATTACTGAATGCATGGTTAGGATATGTGTTATACAGTATATGGTATAGTCTTTTGATGTTATATTGTATAATTTTGTGATATGGGTGTTTTAGTGCCACACTAGTTTTTGTTCTTTTTTGTTTCTTTTACTGTGGGAATGGGTGGCTGCCACTCTTAGATTGTAAGCTCTAACAAGCAGGGCCCTCTGATTCCTACTGTATTAAAGTGTATTGTATTTGTACCGCCTACCCTCCAGTTGTAAAGCGCTGTGTAAACTGTTGGCGCTATATAAATCCTGTATTATAATAATAATTAGTGCTGGCAGTTTGGAAGAGGGGGTTTTTGATGGCAGGGTAGGGTTGATATCAGTTTATTACTGACTACATTACGGTGCGTTGTGGTGCACTGTAAGCTTGTACATCAGAGCTGTGCTGCTGTAGTGCATTGATGTACCATTCAAAATGCACCCGATCACAAAAAAATGTTTTACTATCCAAAGTTAAAACAACAAGGGCAGAGGATTTAATAGATGGAAAGATGAAAAAAATGACTGAAGTTCCACTTTAGGCCCCTTTCCCACGGGCTTATCCGCTGATCCCCGCTGAGCCAATGGATGACAGTTCACTGAGCAGAGATGGAACTGTCAGAGCCCAGCTATGCTCTATGGAGATCGGATGAAAATGGACCGCCTGTCCGTTTTCATCTGATCCGCTCCGAACCGATTCTCTAGACGGATGGAAAATAGGGTTTCCATCGTCTGGATTTCATGGACAGGATCGGATCGGAGAGTGGCGGATGTCAGCGGACATGTCTCCGCTGACATCTGCCGCTCCATAGGGCTGCATGCATGGAGCGTCCGTTCAGGTCCGCCTGAAAAACGGACAGACGGACCTAAACGGAAAGCCCGTGTGAAAGGTGCCTTAAAGTGGCTGTCAACTCGTGGCAACTACTTTAACCTACAGGTAAGCCTATAATAAGGCTTACCTGTAGGTGCCCTGCAAATCTCCTAAACCTGCACGGTTCAGGAGATATGCAGTGTACTAGTTGTGCCAACATCATTTCGCCACATGCGCAGTGAAGAAATGGCCTCTGTGCCGTTTCTTCACTGGGATTGTGCCGTGACTGGCGGCTCCCACGCGCATGCGCAGGAGTGACGTCACGCGACTCCGGACAGTCACAGAGCCGGACTTTATGGGCATGAAAGTGATGACTGTCCAGTAAAGAATTTGGTGCCTGGAGGGTCTGAAATTTCAAAGCTGAAACTGTTAATGCTGTAATAGAGATGAAATAAATTATTAAATGTAGTTATAACACCCTAAAGCAGAACGTTGCTCTCTCAATCAACATTGACTATTTTAACCCTTATGCTGCTAGCATTAGTAAATAAATAGGAATGTATATCATATTTACTTGTGTTAAACATGTTTTTTTTTTTACATTTATTGCGTTAGTTCCTGGTTTACAGATCTAAGCAAATGATATCTTAAAAAGTTACTAAACCCAGGACCCTGTATTTACTATATCTGGTTTCCCACAGTACACAGAACATGGAAATGCAATTATTTTAGTAAATATAAACTGCTAAATACCTTTTCTCATCAGCAGTATATAGCAGTCTTGTGAATTCTATCAATGTCTGGCTGAGCACTGGTTAAAGCTTGTAGGAGAAGTTTTCATTCTCCTCTGACTGTGCTATGAGGCTGCAGGATCTCTGACCCTCTATCTGGACAGTGCTGATTGGCCCTGTGCCAATCACATGAACCCCACCCCCCCCCCAAAAAAACTCTCTAGTAATACTGATCAAACTGAGCATGTGCAGAGTGCCCCAAGGGATCAAACAGCCTTTTTGCACAGTGCCAAGTATTAACCCCTTAGGTTCCACAGTGAGTATAACAAGCATGCTCTACTGCATATACAGACTGATTTTGCTGTTGTGGGTCCTTCTCAGCTAAGCAAACCCTCCTGCTTGCATGCCTGAGCTAAGGGCAGATGGATTCCAGGAAGTAAATACTATGTGAATCATCTGCCCTTGCTCAAGGTTGCCACAGCCAGAAATGCTAGTGAGTGTTTTTCAAAGCAATTTCTCAACAAAACAAACCATGGAAACATGGATGGATAGGTGAGTTTGCTTTGAATATTATAAATACATTTAATAGTATTATTGATTTTTATGGTGCTCAGATAAATAATCTGCACTGCTGGAGGGCTCTGATCCTTCCTCTAATTCTCATCTCCTGAAATACTCTGCACTGCTGGAGGACTCTTCTCCTTCCTCTATCTAATTCTCATCTCCTGAAATACTCTGCACTGCTGGGGGGCTCTGCTCCTTCCTCTATCTAATTCTCATCTCCTGAAATACTCTGCACTGCTGGAGGGCTCTGCTCCTTGCTCTATCTAACTCTCCACTCCTGAAATACTCTGCACTGCTGGGGGGCTCTGCTCCTTCCTCTATCTAACTCTCCTCTCCTGCAATACTCTGCACTGCTGGAGGGCTCTGCTCCTTCCTCTATCTAACTCTCTTCTCCTGAAATACTCTGCACTGCTGGAGGGCTCTGCTCCTTCCTCTATCTAACTCTCCTCTCCTGAAATACTCTGCACTGCTGGAGGGCTCTGCTCCTTCCTCTATCTA
This sequence comes from Glandirana rugosa, assembly GCA_018402905.1. NCBI lineage: Eukaryota > Metazoa > Chordata > Amphibia > Anura > Ranidae > Glandirana > Glandirana rugosa. Next base: position 991,916 of record BLSH010049313.1, read on the forward strand.
ACTCTCCACTCCTGAAATACTCTGCACTGCTGGGGGGCTCTGCTCCTTCCTCTATCTAACTCTCCTCTCCTGCAATACTCTGCACTGCTGGAGGGCTCTGCTCCTTCCTCTATCTAACTCTCCACTCCTGAAATACTCTGCACTGCTGGAGGGCTCTGCTCCTTCCTCTATCTAACTCTCCTCTCCTGAAATATTCTCTGCTGCAGGACTCTGCTCCTTTCTCTATATATCTTTCCTCTCCTGAACCAATCCATGTTGCTGGTGGATTTTGCTCTTCTATCCATAACATTGGATAAACATTTGACTTCAGTATGTGTGTAGTAGCTGAAATAGAAGGTCTGACAGGTCATTACCATTTGAATCTATGTTCTGTCCTTGATCTGTTTACATAACCCGGAGGGAGCAAGCCAACTCCATAGCAAACTGAAATAGAAAAGAGACATATTATGAGATATTGTTCTACCTAAATTGAAATTGCACATTCTGAGTGTAACATTTTCTTGAAAATAATTTTGATGTGATGTTCATATTTGCTTTTCCTTATTTTAAGTTTATTTCCTGTTCAAATATATAGACTGTCCCTGCAGTGTCTCTTTGTATCAGGCTATGCACTATCACTACTAAACAACTGCTAAAGTAAAAGGGTACACCACATAAACAGTACATTGTTTTAATTTAGACCAAGCAGTCTTACTTATGTACTGTACAGTATACAGAGAGAGGAGCAATAGAGCACATGTGCAACACTCCTAAGCAGGAAAGAGTGTCTGCACAATGAACAAGCAAATATGTTTACTCCTAAACTTATACACTGTATAGTTACAATGTATACAGAAAAGAATGACTGAAGACATCAGCACATACTTATACCTTTATTTACATGAAAGTGGATGTAAACCCACCACTCACCCAGTATAAACTAATGGCACAGTATTAATGTATATGTACATGCAAGCCTCCTGCATCTATCCCTATCTTGCAAATGTCACCCCTTTCAGCAGTAGCAGCCTCGCATAACAATGGAATCAGTGGGTGTCTCTCTTTGCTGAAGCTCGGTGGGTGGAGTTGTGATGTCACAAGACTTCCCACCCAGCTCTATACAGAGACGGGAGGGGGAGTGTGAGGCTGAAAAAAGATAAGAGCATTGCTCAGAGCTGGAATAACTCTTCGTGGCAAGACTGTAACAGATGACATGATATCCTCTCCTGTACAAGGTAGAAGTGTCAGTAAATGTTTTTTTTTCCAGGTTTATATCCACTTTAATGTGTATCTGTAGCCAAAACTTTTATTGTTAGGTTTTGATGGAGTGGGAAAGGATAGGGGTGTAACTACAGTTCATGAGGCCCCATAGCAAAATTTTGATGGCACCCCCTTGCGACCTCCACGTGTGACACTTGGCTGTGTCAGATGGAGACAATAGTGTAATTAATTTTAACATAAAGTATCGCCAAATCAAGAACAGGTGGCAGGAAAACGGCCAAAATAGTCAGTACCCTATGATGGACCAGTGCTGGGGTAGAATATGCCCCTGCTGTGACTGCTGTGTCCACCCTGTTACCTGTAACCAGCATTGTGTGATTGCTATGATTGGTCATAGCAATTACATGATAACATAACATTGTAAACAACCTGTCATGAATGGCTTTCCATTCATTAACAGCTTACTTACGGTTGTGATCTGTGATTGGCTCAAAGCAATCACATAGCACAGGTCTACCTGTACCATGTGATTAGCTTAGCCAATCACAAATCACAAAAAAAAATTTAAAGAAAGTTTTTAAAGTGGTTCTAAAGTCAGAAGGTTCTTTCATCTATGCAATCTATGCATTAAGATAAAAAACCCTCTGTATGCAGTAGCCCCTCTCAGCCCCCTAATACTTACCTGGGCCCCATGTCGATCCAGTGGTGTTGTACGAGAGCCTCAGCTGCCTGGGATTCTCACTCCTCACTGGCTAAGACAGCACTGGGACGCCATTGGCTCCCACTGCTGTCAATCAAAGTCAGTGAGCCAATGAGGAGAGAAAGGGGGCTCTGAATGGACACACAAAGCAGCGGCTCGGCTCGGGTGCCCCATAGCAAGCTGCTTGTTGTGGGGGCACTCTGCAAGAGGGAAGGGCCAGGAGCTTCAGCAAGGGACCCGAGAAGAGGAGGATCTGGGCTGCTCTGTGCAAAACCACTGCACACAGCATGTAAGTATAACATGTTTGTTATTTTTAAATGAAAAAAAAAAAAATGAGATTTAATTGTGACAAAAAAATAAAACTTCAAAGAAGTTACTGAATGCCTCTGACTGTCTACTTTCTAAAAAGAGGACATTTGGGTGGTAACTGTACTGTCCTGGCATTTTAGAAATGAGATAGGCCGTCAGTACATCAGGATTGATCAATTTTCAAATATATATACTATAGTTTTTAGATGTCATACCTTTCACACAAACCAATTAATATACACTTATTGGGATTTTTTTTACCAAAGACACGTAGCAGAATACATTTTGGCCTAAATTTATCAAGAAATTTGTTTTATTAGATATGTTTATAGCAGAAAGTAGAAAATATCATTTTTTTACCTCAAAATGTTCAGTCTTCAGTTTATATAGCAAGAAATAAAAAACCCAGTAGTGATCAAATACCACCAAAAGAAAGTTCTATTTGTGTGGAAAAAAATTATATACATTTCATTTGGTTACAGTGTTGCATGATGCTAGCAGAGACGGACTGGGTGGGGTACTATACAAAGAGACATCTGCGACCAGTTACATATGGGAGCCGATGTCTGACCCCTGCCGAAAGAAACTACCCCTCTCACAAGCTGGAGTTTCTGGCCTTAAAGTGGGCGGTGATAGAAAATCTGTAGGACTACCTGTATGGTGCTTCAGAAGGAAGAGAAACCTGCACAGGAGGGGGTGATTGGTGCAGAGGGGTGGCATATACTAGAACTGATCCCCTGTAGTTCCAGCTGAAACCCAGCAGGAGGGAGAGGAGGAGAAGCCAGCTTTCAGTGCTGTGGGGGGGGGGGGGGGGGGAGGGGGGGACAGTAGTGGATTGGTCCCAGTAAATGCTGGTCCCGCCGCTAAGATTAGCCCCTTCTGCCCGGGCACCCTTGTTGAACTGATGTGGCCCAGGCCCTGTACAGGAGGCCTGGTCTGGTGGTACCCCCTTTACAGCAGCCCTGTGTGGCCCTCTCCACCTGAAGAGACTACTACACCTATTCTAACCAAGGAAACAGACCCGGTTCATAGATATGAGACACCAGAGCTCACGCCTCAAAGTCAACAACAGCAGAAGATGTAGAAACTGATCAAGACCACAGTATTGCAGGAACCACGAACCAAGCAGGCCATTTGGCCCCCAAAGAGACTGATATAGGACACCTTGGGAAAAAGTAATTTTCACAACACAATGCACTAATGATAAACCGACCCTCCTTACCACAAATTTGGTAGGAGGCAGCATGTACTCATCCTTGGGTTGCCACCTCATCCCTTTAAAACCAAACACATATTGATTACACAGGTTCTGTGGCTGATTAAGGTGGTAATTAAATTCACAATGTGAGGTGCAATATCTGAGTTAAATTAGCCCCAGAACCTGTGTAATCAATATGTGTTCGATTTTAAAGGGATGAGGTGGCAACCCTAACTCATCCCCTGACACACCCAGGTAGGCCATTCCTACATCATGCCAGGGCTGGGCTCAGCCCTCCCTTCTCAGAGCAAGCTGCTCAGCTGAGGGTTAATTGCCATTCTCAGCTTCTACTCTGTCTCACCTGATGTCCATATCCTGCTCGTTAGCCAGCTCTCCTAGCTATATAAACTGCCTGGATCAGATCTCTGATGCCTGCGCCTGGTCAACATATCTCTATAAATCTCTGCTGTGGTTTCCTGTGAATGACATTTGCCTGTTTGATGTTCCTTCTGGTTTCTGGATTAAAGACTCTGCTGGGGTGACTTCCCTTCTGGCTCCTGACCCCGCATGCTGTTTGTTTGACCTGATCTCTGGATCCCTGTCTGCTGGCTTGCTCCAACCATCCGCTCTGGCTACCAGACCTTGGCTATGTTTTGACTTTACTCTGTTTGTTCTATTTTACCATTTTTATTAAACAGTGTGATTTTTACTGCGCTTCTGTCTCAGTTTGATTAATGGTTCCTGACAGTAGGCAAAGGCCATGAATTCAGAAGATGCAGTCAAGCCACTTGATGTTAATATTTTTTCCAGATTGGATGAGCAGGATAACTGTATGGATCAGTTTGCCATAGGGTTACAGACGCTCCTGAATCGCACTGCTCACCTGTTTCCTCCTACGGTGACTGTTCCGGCATAACCTGTGTTGCAGGCCGTTTCTGCTGATGCTCAAGTCTCTGTGCAGGCACCCGCCTCAAATATCACCTCTATAGGGGGTATGTCTGGTTCCGCTCCACTTGCCCAGTGATTTGGGGGTGATCCAGTTCAATTCAGAGGGTTTCTCAACCAGGTTGGGATATACTTTGAGATGCTGCCCCAGGCACAGAAGCAAAGTACGTTTCGTGATTTCTTTGATTTCTGACAGAGCCTTGGCCTGGGCAAACCCTCTATGGGAGACACAAAAAACAGTTGCCCAGAGTTTGTGGCCTCCTTTAAAAGGGTATTTGATGTTCCTGCATGCTCCACTACTGCTGCCAAAAGCCTCATGTCCATCAAGCAGGGTACGAGAACTGTTGCCGATTAGGCCATTGAATTTCGTACTCTGGCAGCAGAAGTTGCTTGGAACAATGAGGCTCTTGTGGCTGCTTTTTCTCATGGTCTCTCGGATCACATCAAAGATGAGATAGCAGCCACATACCCACTGAGCTGGAGAGATTGATCATGTTTGCCATTCTCATTGACTCCAGACTCGAAGAGAGACCTTCCTTTAAGGAGCGCTTGCGAAAGCCTCCTGTACATTTGGCTCCGAGCTTTGTAGTCCCACCTGTGCCTCCCTTACCTCCCATACCGCCTGGTTCCAAGCCTGCCAGTGTGGTAGAATCCATGCAGTTGGGCTTCACACGTCTCTCTGCGGATGAGACAGCCTTTAGGAGGATGGAGAGATTGTACCTTTATTGTGGCCAGGCAGGTCACTTTTGGAAGTCCTGTCCTACCCATCCAGGGGGACGCTTGCACCTGAGGTCCTGTAGGGGACAGACTATAGGTGGTATTGTTCATCCCCAATCATCTGTAAGGATAAGCCCCTGGTTCTGGTTACCCTTTCTTGGTCTAAGTCGTCCATCGAGATACAGGCTCTAATCGACTCTGGGGCTGCAGGTCTGTTCATAGATAGTGCCTTTGTGTCTAAGCACTCGATTCCGCTGCAGCTTCAGGCCACTCCACTTGCCACTAAGGCTATTGATGGGAGACCTCTACAGCCTGCCCAGGTGACTCATAAGACTGTTTCGTTGACCATGGCCATAGGGGCTCTTCACCATGACATAATCCAATTCCAAGTCATTTCCTCACCTCATTTTCCTGCGGTTATTGGTTATACTTGGTTACAGAGGCACAACCCCTCTTTTGATTGGCTTTGTGCTGATGTTCTTTCCTGGTTGCCACAATGCAGTAAGACATGTTTTCAGAAAGTGGCTAAGGTCTTGTTTACCTCTTCACTCTCCTCCCTGCCGAAGGAGTGCCATGAATTTAGCGATGTCTTTGATAAAGGTCAAACCGGTAGTTTACCTCCACACCGGTCGTATGATTGCGCAATTGACCTTCAACCTGGTGCCATGCCCCCTCGTGGCCGGGTTTACTCTTTGTCTGTCTCTGAGGATAAAGCCATGGAGGAGTATGTTGCAGACGCACTTTCTCGAGGGTTCATCCGCAAATCCTCATCTCCTGCTGGTGCTGGCTTCTTCTTTGTGAAAAAGGAGAGTGGCGAACTGAGACCTTGTATCGACTATAGGGGTCTCAATCACTTCATGATTAAGAATGCTTATCCGATTCCGTTGACTACAGAGTTATCTGACCGCTTCAAAGGAGCATCAGTTTCCATGAACCTTGATCTGAGGGGGCATACAATCTTGTGAGGATCAAGGAGGGAGATGAGTGGAAAACTGCGTTCAATACCAGGACAGGCCATTACGAATACCTCGTAATGCTGTTTGGTCTTTGCAACACTCCGGCAGTTTTTCAGGAGTTCATCAAAGATGTCCTTCGAGATTTGTTGCAGCAATGTGTGAAACTCTCAAGGCTGCCTTTGTTTCTGCTCCTGTGTTGGCACATCCTGATCCTACATTACTTTTCATCCTTGAGGTTGATGCTTCTGAGACTGGAGTTGGTGCCCTTCTATCTCAACGTTCCACCTCCAAAAGCGCTATGCATCCTTGTGCAGGGTTGGACTGGGACAAAAATTTGACCCTGGACTTCATCCAGACCGGCCCACTTTACTTTTGCAAACATGCACAAAAACAGTATATAAACTCTATGGAATTGCACAAAAAAAAAAAGTAAAAAAAAAAATCCACTATCGGGCATAGGACAGGGCATAGCCACACCAGTGCCCATTAATGCAGCCTGATCAGTGTCCATCAGCACAGCCACACCAGTGCCCATTAGTGCATCCTCACCAGTGCCCATTAATGCAGCCACACCAGTGCCCATTAATGAAGCTTCGCCAGTGCCCATTAATGCAGCCTGATCAGTGCCCATTAGTGCAGCCACACCAGTGCCCATTAATGCAGCCTCACCAGTGCCCATTAATGCAGTCTCCCAGTGCCCATCAATGCAGCCTGATCAGTGCCCATTAATGCAGCCACACCAGTGCCCATCAGCACAGCCTGATCAGTGCTCATCAGTGCAGCCACACCAGTGCCTATTAATGCAGCCACACCAGTGCCCATTAATGCAGCCTGATCAGTACCCATTAATGCATCCACACCAGTGCCATTAATGCAGCCTCACCAGTGCCCATTAATGCAGTCTCACCAGTGCCCATGAATGCAGCCACACCAGTGCGCATTAATGCAGCCACACCAGTGCGCATTAAGGCAGCCACACCAGTGCCCATTAATGCAGCCTGGTCAGTTCCCATCAGTGCAGCCACACCAGTGCCCATTAATGCAGCCTGATTAGTGCCCATTAATGCAGCCACACCAGTGCCCATTGATGCAGCCTGATCAGTACTCATCAGCACAGCCACACCAGTGCCCATTAATGCAGCCACACCAGTGCCCATTAATGCAGCCACACCAGTGCCCATCAGCGCAGCCTGATCAGTGTTCATCAGCACAGCCATACCAGTGCCCATTAATGCAGCCACACCAGTGCCCATCAGCACAGCCTGATCAGTGCTCATCAGCACAGCCACACCAGTGCCCATCAATGCAGCCTGATCAGTGACCATTAATGTAGCCTGATCAGTGCCTATTAATGCAGCCACACAAGTGCCCATCAGCGCAACCTGATCGGTGCCCACCCATTAATGCAGCCGCACCAGTGCCCATTAATGCAGCCTGATCAGTGCCCATCAATGTTAGTCCCCACTCCCCTCCCCAGTAACTAGTCTGGGCAGTTCTTCTACCTAGGTCCCAGGTGCAGGTGGTTCCTCTGGAGCTGGGAGCCTGGTGGTGAGGTGAGCGGGTGGGGACTCCCATACCCTGTCCAGCAATAAACTAATCCCCCATTGTGCAGCTGTTTAGAAAAAAAACTTCTCCTGGTCTCCCCTGTGTTCAGCTGGGGTCGGGGGACAGAATGCAGACTATTTCATCACTTTGGTTTTTAGGCAGATTAATCCGCAGCAGCGCTCTCGGCGGCTCCAGTGTACAGATATAGTACCCGCCTTCACCTGTGTAGTGCACTGCGGCGGTTTATTCCACCAAAAGTAAAAATAATAGTCCGCTCTCTGTCCCCTAGCCCCCGCTGAATACAGGAGGCTTGGAGAAGTTTTCTTTCTAAACAGCTGCACAGCGGGGGATTCCTTTATTGCTGGAGAGGGTTTGGGAGTCCCCGCCCGGTCTACCTCCGCTTCGCTTTCATTCTAACCGGTCCACTGAGATATCGGCCCACTGGGAAACTTCCGGTAGTCCCGATGGCCAGTACAGCCCTGTCCTTATGTCTACTTTTCCAAGAAGTTGTCTCCTGCAGAATACAATTATGAGATTGGGAACAGAGAGTTGTTAGCGATCATTTTAGCCCTTAAAGAATGGAGCCATCTCCTCGAGGGTTCTACTGTTCCAGTTCTCATTTTGACTGACCACAAGAATCTCACATTTTTGTCTAAGGCTAAACGCCTAAGAATGTAATGGCCAATGCATTGTCGTGACAGTTTTCCTCAGCTTCCAAGCTGGAGTCGGTTCCTGTTCCTGTGATACCTTCTGATCATATTCTGGCTACGGTTCATACCAGTCTCACTTCACCTTTGGGTGACAAGATCCTTGCTGCTCAGATCCATGCGCTTCATGAGAAACAACCTGTGACGGCTGCTTTGTGCATGAGAGTCTCCGTATTGCTGTGCTCCAGGCTTACTATTTTCCCAAGGCTGCTGGTCACCCAGTGAAGAATCAACTCATTTGGGCTATTTCCCAGCAGTTCTGGTGGCCTGGTCTCCGCACTGATGTAGCCAACTTCATAGCAGCCTGTTCCATGTGTGCTCAGAACAAAACACCACAACATCTTCCAGTGGGTCTTCTACAACCCATCCCCATTGGAGAGTGGCCTTGGACCCACCTGTCTATGGATTTTATTGTGGAGTTACCTAACTCTCAGGGTAACACAGTTATCCTTATGGTGGTTGACGGATTCTCAAAGAAGTCACATTGTACTCCACTTAAGAAGTTGCCCACGTCCAAGGAACTGGCATCCATTTTTGCTCGGGATATCTTTCGCTTACATGGGCTTCCCAAGGGGATCATCTCAGACAGAGGTAGCTAGTTTGTGTCCAGGTGTTGGCGAGCCTTTTGTGCACAGTCGGGAATTCAGCTTTCCTTCTCTTCTGCGTATCACCCACAGTCAAATGGGGTTGCAGAACGAGCCAATCAGTCCTTGGAACAGTTTTTACGTTGCTATATTTCTGACCACCATAACCACTAGTCTGACCTGTAACCTTGGGTGGAGTTTGCTCACAATAGTGCCGTCAATACTGCTTCCCGATTGTCTCCGTTTATGGCGAATTATGGTTTCCAACCAACCATGTTGCCTGACTCATTTGTTGCTCAGAGAATTCCTGTGTTGGAGGAGCATCTCTGAGGTCTCTGTTCTACTTGGGTACAGGTCCGGGAGTCTTTGCGACGTGCCATTGATAGGTACAGACGCCATGCAGACCACAGACGCCTACCCGCGCCTTCTTACCAAGTTGGGGAGAAGGTCTGGTTGTCTTCTTGCAACCTCCGACTCCGTGTTCCCTCACTGACCTGGCACCATGGGGCTTTTCCGTATTCTCTGTAACATCAACCCAGTGGCTTACGCTTTAGACCTGCCTTCTATTATGCAAATTTCTAATGTATTCCATGTCTCCTTGTTGAAACCTTTGGTATGCAACTGCTTCACCACCTCGGTACCACATCCTCATCCTGTTCAGGTTGAGAACCAAGAGGAGTATGAAATACAATCTATCATTGACTCCCATAGGTTCCATGTGCGCATACAGTACCTGGTTCATTGGAAAGGGTATGGTCCGGAGGAGCGTTCTTTGGTCTCATTCCAGACATACATGCTCCTGTTCTCTGTGCTTTCCATAGGTGTTTTCCCCTAAAACCTGGTGGCTCCCAGAGGGGGCGGGGTCAATGAGGAGGGGGTACTGTCAAGGCTGGGCTCAGCCCTCCCTTCTCAACGCAAGCTGCTCAGCTGAGGGTTAATTGCCAGTCTCAGCTTCCACTCTGTCTCACCTGATGTCCATATTCTGCTCGTTAGCCAGCTCTCCTAGCTATTTAAACTGCCTGGATCAGATTTTTAGATGCCTTCACCTGGTCAACATCTCTGGATAAATCTCTGCTGTGTTTTCCTGTGAATGACTTTTTCCTGTTTGATGTTCCTTCTGGTTTCTGGATTAAAGACTCCGCTCTGCTGACTTCCTTTCTGGCTCCTGACCCCGCATGCTGTATGTTTGACCTCGCTGCTCTCTGGATCTCTGTTTGCTGGGTTACTCTAACCATCCACTCTGGCTACCGAACCTTGGTTATGTTTTGACTTTGTTTGCTCTGTTTGTTATATTTTACCATTTTCTTTAAATAGTGTGATTTTTACTGCACTTCTGTCTAAGTCTGATTCATGGTTCCTGACACATCAATGGCCAATAAAGAAGATATCCTCACCCCCCCCCTCACCCGGCAATTGGTGGGAGGTTCCCTTGTTGATCTCAGGTGTCAATGAGACTTTGGGGACCAAAGAATTTTAATGGGGGGGAGTATGTACCCCGGTGCTAGGCTAATGCAATATGGAGATGGAAACAATTCACTAAAGCATATCGCATGTGGTATTTGATCAGGTGACACATTTTTCATCCTTCCCAAACATCGCATACGATACTGAAAATGTCAATTCACTGAAGGAAATAAATAAATGTCTTAAATAAGAAGTGGTCCAGACATGCAATTAGTTAAAGAGTGTATTTTATTTCAGCTGGTTGTCAAGGAACGGCACCTGCTGACATCATTAACAGCCAGGAAATAGCTGGTTGTTAAAGATCCAGCACCTGCCATGTCCTTAACAACTATGGCTCATTTGTTTACATTCTGTCAGCAGAATGTAAACAGAAGAAGAGCCAACATAAAAAAAACAGTATGGGAGCCCGCAATCCATACTAGGCCCCTCAGGTCTGGTATGAATTTTGAGGGGGACCCCATGACAAAATTTTTTAAAAATGGCACGGAGGTCCCCCCAAAATCCATACCAGACCCATTTCCGAGCTTGCAGCCTGGCAGGCCAAAAAAGTGGGGGGACAAACGAGCACCCCCCTCCTGAACCATACCAGGCCACATGCCCTTAAGATGGGGGGGTTGACTACCTTCCCCCCAAAACACTTTGTCCCCATGTTGATGAGAACCAGGGCATCCCCACAAGCCTGGCCCAGTGGTTGTGGGGATGCGGAGTCTGACTTATCAGAATCTAAAGCCTGCTTTAATTAGGGGGCCCCCAGATCCTGACCCCCCATGTGAATTCGTACGGGGTAAAAGTAAATATAACATTGAACTCTGGCCGCCGACCCACCTGAAAAAAATAAAAAACAATCTACACCCAACACTTGTCTCCCAATGACAGCTCCACTGTCTACCCACCGCTAGATAAACTAAGGGGTAGGGTCATTCAGCGAAAATCACCATATGAATCTGCCCTCTTGTGATGTCATCGACTCTTCTAAGTTACCCTTCCCCTGCACCCCCACAACCACTGGCTTTGGGATGGGGGGTAGTTCCCCTCCTTGGGATGGGGAAGTAGTTCCCCCCCCAATGTTGAGGGCATGTGGCCTGGTATGGTTCAGGGGGCGCTCACGCGTCCCCCCTCTTCATACCTTACTGGGCTGCATGCTCAGATAAGGGTCTGGTATGGATTTTTTTAATTTTTTTTAATGCCGGCTCTTCTTTTATTTACATTCTGCTGTCAGCAGGGAATCATGCTGACAGCAGATGAGTCATAATTGTTAACAACGTTGATTTGGTGCCTGTTTTCTTTGATTTAGCACTACTATTGGGTACTAAGAATTACTTTCAGAGATTTCCCGTGATATTGTATGTTTGTATTCAACCTGGTGTGTCAGAAGGGCTGAGGTTCTTTAGAAGATTGAGGCAAAGAATAGAGGACCCAATGTACCCAGCAGCTCCTAAGGGGTAGAGCTACAATTGAGCGATTACTGGTGAGAGATTACAACCCGTCGAGTTTTTATTGCTGTCTAAAGGCCTATACACACGATAAGAAAATTGGAAGTAAAATTTTGTCCGGCGAACGATCTATAGATTTTCGGATCGTTAGTATGGTGCTTTCGACGGCCAATTACGAATTTTCGGATGACAAAAACTGTATGTGCAGGCTACAACATTTTTATCATACGTAAACACAACTTCGATTTTCGTTTAATTAGTGCGGTTTTGGTCTGAAAAAAATCGTAAGAGCAAGACTATGTATGCTCAGAAACGAAAAAAAAAAATACATACAAAACAATTCAACACATGACATCACTTCTCAAGTTGAATTCTGTCGTACGAGAACTTTCGTATGAAAGAAACTTCTTCACTTTCGACATGAGACTAGCATGCAACAAAAAATGGATGAATATTCATCCGATAATCTGATCGTGTGTACAAGGCTTAAGTCCCTATGGAAGAAATTCACTAAGACAGAAGACGACTGGAAATTCAACATTTTACAGTTTTTCCAAGAACAATAAAACACATGTCTAAAGCCTTATTCACATGAGTGTTGTGGCCCATACAGTTTAAATTGGCTTTTATGTGGCTGGCGCTGCGGAAGCTGCATGCAGGCAGCCTATGTAATTCTATGGGGAGGCAGTAGTTGTCTGGATACAGCTGCTCATTTTAATTGAAAAGGGTGCAGGAGAGGGTGAGTGGCCCAGAAAGCACACTGTGTTTGGAGCCACTTACCTTCCCTTACATGCCTGTCAAATTAGGATGAGTGGCTGTGCCCTTGCAGCAGCTGCATCCCCATAGAGTTACATAGGGTTCCTGCATGCAGCTCCTGGCGGCTCCAGTCCCAAAAACAAATGGCTGATTCACCATGATATACGCTGCAATGCCCATTAGAATGAGGCCCAAGAAGAGGTTTGCTCTCACTTTGCAAATTTCCCTTCACTTCCCAACATCCTGTATGGGCATGAGGGATGAAACAGAATACCCATAAGCGTGCACAGGGGGTGTGCCAGGTGTACCTGGGCACACCCTAATTACTGCATGCAGTGGCAATTCCCCCTATTACCCGGGCTTCCCCTGTGTTGACCCCCCCCCCCCCGTCCCGCAGTGCTGCTGACTTACCTCCAGTTGTCTCCCCCCCAGCTGCTGCGGGGGATGTTTCAGGATGGAGAGTGGGGGAAGGGGCTAGTAAATATGTTTTTTATTAGAACCTTCCTTTTCTAAATGAACACAGTGAGCACACTCACTACCTGTGTTCATTCATAACTGAAACTGTGTTTACTATGCTTCAGTTTGTGAATCAACAGAGCATTTCCCATTCATTCATTATTCTGTGCAGCTGAGGCTGCAGAGAAATACATGTGTGTTTGAGCTTTGGGGTGCACACCTATGAGAATACCATTTACAATTCTGATAGTTTTAGTTTTAGATCCCTTTCATACTAAGGCAGTTTTTAGGCCTCCTAGCACTAGAAATAGCGCCTGAAAACTGCCTCTCATGCCACCTGAGTGTGAAAGACCGAGTGCTTTCACACTGGGGCGGTGCGCCTGCAGACGTTAGAAAAAGTCCTGTGAGCAGCATCTTTGGGACGGTTTGGAAGTGCTGTATACAGCGCTCCCAACCCGCCCCTGCCCATTGGAATGAATGGGCAGTGCTTCCAAAGCACATGAAAAGCACTTCGGAAGCTCTGCAACACGGGCACTTTTAACCCCTTGTTAACCCCTTCTTGGGGGTTAAAAGCACCCCGCTATCGGCGATAAAGCGCCGCTTAACCACTTCCGGACTGCCCGCCGTCATTATATGGCTGTACTTTGCAGTGGGACACCGTTGTTATGGTAGCAGATAGCTACCCTAACCCCGGTATTTTTTTAAACAGCGGGTGGCCCGCTTTCAGATAAAAGTGGTCTCTGTGGCAGATTCGCAGCAGGATCAATTTTATTGGGGTGGGAGAGGTGCCCCCATTTTCCGCCGTCTCCGCCGCTTACCGGAAGCGGCGGTAACAGCAGAGACGATCGGGTCCGCTTGTCACAATGCCTGGATGCAGAGTGAGTGGAAGATGGCGTCCACTCAGCTCCATAACATTGAAGGGCAGAAGCAACGTTAAATGCACTTCCGCCCATAGCTCTTAAAGGAGAATTTTTTTTTTTCCTCCAAATGACATTTCATTTTTTTTTTCTATACAGTATTGCATTTAAGTGTAAATATGAGCTCTGAGGTCTTTGTGACCCCAGATTTCATATGTAAGAGGTCCTGGCATGCTTTTTTCTATTACAAGGAATGTTTTTAAGACTGCTGCGCAAATACAGTGTGACATAAAGTATTGCAACAACCGCCATTTTATTCTCTAGGCTGTTAGGAAATATATATATATATATAATGGTTGAGGGTTTTAAGTAATTTTTTAGCAAAAAAAAAAAATTATTTTAACTTGTAAAAATCTCAAAAAGAGGCTCAGTCCTTAAGTGGTTAAACGGGTAAAAAGCCACTAAAAGAAGTGGCGCTTTACAGCTACTGTGGCCCACGCCCCAGTGAGAAAGCAGCTTTAGGGTTGCTGTGTATATCAACCAAAGCAAATAAAAGACATTTGTATTGTACAGTTAACTCCTTTCATAATATCTTTACCTGACCATTTAACTCATTTGGATGGCTCTGACATATTTCGCAGTGCAGTACAGAGAACATGGAGCCATTTACATCAGTCTATGCACCAGAAATTCTTACACTTAAAGGTGCTCATTACTGTCACACAATATTATTATTATACATTTATATCATTCTGATATACTCTGCAGTGCTGTACAGAGTAGATTGAACCATTCACAGTGTTTTCTACGCCAGAGGAGCTTACACTCTAATTATAATACATTTATACAGGCGGTCCCCTAGTTACAAACACCCGACTTACAAAAGGCCCCTACTTACAAGGGAGGGAGACAACAGGAAGTGAGAGGAAATCTCCCCCATAGGAAGGGAAATTCACTCCTGTAAGAGTTATTGCGGGAAAAAGGGGTCTCCACTGATATTTTATCACCAATCCTTGTTTCCACAACAACCTGAAATTTTCAAAATCTGATTATCATTGGGACAGAAAGTGAGGTGAAATCTTTTGAACAGGGGCTAAGACAGCAAAACAAACATTACAGGGGTGTTAACCCTTCCCTATGCTATCCAAAAAGCTTAAAAATAGTTCTTTTGGCTGGAGCTACACTTAAAAATGTACCTGTTCCGACGTACAAACAAATTCGACTTGAGAACAAACCTACAGACCCTATCTTGTTTGTAACCCGGGGATATTCTGCAGAGCTGTACAGAGAACACAGAGACATTCACATCATACTGCACCAGAGGAGCTGACACTCTAATGTCCCACCACAGTTACACACTATTATCATTATACATGTATGTAGCACAGCGGTGCAGACAAAGTAGTCATGGGATCCCTATGTGCCTTCAAGTAGTGAACGTGTTAAAGTCCTTTCTCTCAAGGCATGTTTATTTTGTGTTCTCAGTTATTTCCCTTTTCTTGTTTTTGCATCTCAACACCGCACCTGCATGCAGGCAGTCTGATGCATTGGACTGATTGTGTGCTCTGCTGAACTTCCCACTGTGTCATTCTGTGTCCCTGACAGGCAACTCAATCCAGGGACAGTTTGTGGGATTAGTCTGCTTCTCTCGCCATTGGTTTAGGACCCTTGTGACGTTGGCCTTTGGAGGAGGGGGGAGGCTCCAGATGGCAGTTGTGCTCTATGAAGAGAGTCAGAGGCTTCTGTCAGCTCAAGGATCCAACTGCAGAACAATAACAGATCAGGTCTGTGTATCTCTCCTTTCTTTGCTGCCCCTCTGTCTTGGTGTTCCTCTGTCTTGCTGCCCCTCTACCTCTCTGTCTTAGTGTTCCTCTACCTCTCGGTCTTAGTGTTCCTCTACCTCTCTGTCTTAGTGTTCCTCTACCTCTCTCTCTTTCTGCCCCTCTACTTCTCTTTCTTGGTGTTCCTCTACCTCTATTTCTTGCTGCCCCTCTACCTCTCTTTCTTGCTGCCCCTCCTCTCTTGATGCCCCTCTACCTCTCTGTCTTAGTGTTCCTCTACCTCTCTGTCTTAGTGTTCCTCTACCTCTCTGTCTTAGTGTTCCTCTACCTCTCTGTCTTAGTGTTCCTCTACCTCTCTCTCTTTCTGCCCCTCTACCTCTATTTCTTGCTGCCCCTCTACCTCTCTTTCTTGCTGCCCCTCCTCTCTTGCTGCCCCTCTACCTCTCTGTCTTGGTGTTCCTCTACCTCTCCTCTCTTGCTGCCCCTCTACCCCTCTGTCTTGGTGTTCCACTACCTCTCCTTCTTGCTGCCCCTCTACCCCTCTGTCTTGGTGTTCCTCTACCTCTCCTTCTTGCTGCCCCTCTACTTCTCTGTCTTGGTGCCCCTCTACCCTCTTACTGTCCCTCTACCTCTCTGTCATGCTGCCCTTCTACCCCTCTTTCTTGCTATCCCTCTCCCCCTCCATGTTCTGTCGCTGCAATAGGCGTGCTAGTCTCTTCAGCCAAACCAGCCCTCCCCCTCTCACCTGGCAAGAGGTGCTGCCACCTATGCCAGCACTTAGCGGCACTTCAGGGTGACACTTGCAGAGGTGGTGAGGTGTGAACTCAGATTACACATGCCAGTCTAGGGGGAACTCTGAGTAATCTTTGTAACTTTTTCCTAAGTCTATTTTGATACTGTCGGTGACATTGTTGCATGTTTGCTGTTCCATATTTGTATTTCTGTATTTCATATGTGTTTGTAAATTCTTCCTCTGTGTGTATGAGGTGAGAGCATTTATTACCAACCCTGAATTTTATTATACTTATTATAAAGGATTTATATAGCGCCAACAGTTTGGGAAACACTTTACAAAATGAATGCAGGCATTACAGTTACAATACAATTTGGTACAAGAGGAATCAGAGGGCCCTGCTCGTTGGAGCTTACAAGCTAAGAGGGAAGGTCAAGTGATACAAAAGGTAATTACTGTGAGGTTAGTCAGTTATTGTGCTGTTGTGTTCTGACAGGGGGACACCCCCCCCCCTCCCCACCAGAACTCTCAGATCAGCGCCATTGGCTGAGAGCGCTGATCGGGAGTCGGCCAGCTGATGGTTTTCCAGCATGCACGGACAGACCGACACACACACGGGCGGAATGTCGGCTGGTATTTTTTTTCGGGAAAAGTCTCCTGACATTCTGCCCATGTGTACGGGGCTTTAGTTAGAAGCAAAATAGGCTTCTTTAACCACTTCAATAACAGGCACTTACCCCCCTTCCTGCCCAGACCAATTTTCAGTTTTCAGCATTGTCGCATTTTGAATGAGAATATCGCGGTCATGCGACGCTGTACCCAAACAAATTTTTTAAATTTTGTTCCCACAAATAGAGCTTTCTTTTGGTGGTATTTGACCACCTCTGCGGTTGTTATTTTTTGCGCTACCAATAAAAAAAATACAGAAAATTTTGATAAAAAAGAGAGTTTTTCCCTGTTTCTGTCATTAAACTCAGTAAATAAGTACATTTTCTTCATCACTGATGGGCACTGATGAGGCTACACTGATGGGCACTGATGATGAGGCACTTATATGCAGCACTAATGGGCAATGATATGTAGCAATGACAGATTGCACTGAAATTGAGTGCCATCCATGTTGGGCATTGTGTCCCTTACCTGGTGGTCTAGGGTGGTCTCCATGGTGGTCTAGGGTGAGTTCCCTGGTGGTCAGGGTGGGCTCCCTGGTCAGCTCCCTGGTGGTCCTGGGTGGGCTCTCCCTGGTGGTCCCTGGGTGGGCTCCCTGGTGGTCCTGGGTGGCGATCCTGGGGGGACTGCGCTGATAAACAATCAGCACAGGAGAGCTACCGATCGGCTCTCCTCTACTCACATCTGCAGACGCAAGTAGAGGAAAAGCCGATAAACGGCTCTTCCTGTTTACACCTGATTGATCACGGCTGATCACGTGGTAAAGAGCTTCCGACAGACACACTGCACCACCGATCGCCGCGATGTGTGCCCCCGTGGGCGCGCAATCGTGGGTTATCCTGAAAGATGTCAGTAAACGTCAGGTCAGGATAACTGAACCACCGCCCGCTGTCATTTGTCTATAGGCCGGGTGGGAAGTGGTTAAAGAGAGGGGTTTTCAGGGATTGTCTAAAGATGGATAGATTAATAGATAGTCTGACAGATTAGGGTAGGGAGTTCTAAAGGATGGGAGAAGCTCAGGAGAAGTCCTGGAGGCGAGCATGGGAGGAGGTGACAAGGGATCTTGGGAGGACTGAAGAGAGCGGTTTGGTCGATATTTTGAGACAAGTTTAGTGATGTAGCTGGGGGTAGAGCTGTGAACAGCTTTGTAAGGCATTGTTAGTATTTTTAATTTTATTTGTTGGGTGAGCGGAAGCCAGTGTAGGGATTGGCGGAGAGGGGTGGCAGACACTGAGCGGTTGGTAAGATGGATGAGTCTGGCAGCAGCGTTAATGATGGACTGAAGGGAGATAGCCTATGTAAAGGTAATCCAATGAGGAGGTAGTTGCAGTAGTCGAGGCACGAGATGACCAGGAAGTGAATTAGAAGCTTTGTGGTGTCTGTAGCGCTACCCCCGCAGGAGCAGCTTAAGTATGTTCAGTCCCGTACTCTGCCTCTCAACCCCAACAATAGCCTCAGCCCCTCTGGCACACCTGGCAATAGTGTAAGTGCAAGGACCAATGAAACCACACATGTTATGATAAAACACAGAGCTTATCTTTACTGCAAAATTTAAGGGAAAAGGGTAACAGGTGATAACAGTATATATGCAAGTAATGCAACTGGAGAGCAATAATTAAGATCAAGAGCAATATAGTTCAATAGTGTATTCAGACTGCTTCCAGAGTAATTCCAAACCTGAGAATGTCCCCAAGAGCAGAGGCACACTTAAATGGCAAATAAATCACAATATGACACTTTATATCGGATTGGTTACCTCTGCTCACATTTGGCTCTATGAGTCCAGGCAGGGGAGAGCAGAAGACTGACCCTCTTTATGTCAGTCCTCTCTCTTCTGTCTCCTGACACCACAGCCCCAACAACTAACACTGTATTCAAATTAATATTTAATGGCCTAGCTTCCCAGATAAACCGACCCACTGCATATACAGAGCCCTGAGTATGTGTGTGCGGGCCCATATGGCACTAGTAGATTCAGTTCCTTTGAAGAAAGATGAGGCTTTGTATCTTCAGCTAGCCACTTTCTTTGGTGCACTTAAACTCCTGAATAGCAGGGCCAAAACACACAACTGACCCAGATTATCAAGTGAAGAATGCAGGATCTTCCTCAGCAGGGTGAAAGGACAATGGTGTCTATATACAGTGTCTCTGTATCTGAATGACCTTGTGTCCTGCGGCACTAAAAGTGTCAGAAAGGTGACTAAGAGCAATGATGTCTGCATAGGGTCCATACAACTCTATCTGTGTGCAGTGTCCTTGTTTCCTTCCTGCAAATGGGCAAAAGCCCCCTCACCTAATCCTGCAATCAGGGCCCAAAAGAACGTCCTTGAACAGACAGGCTCTTCTAGTGACCTGACTGATCACCTCACACTGGAATGCTTCACACCGTCTGTGCAGGTGCGTCTGGATATGCACCTGGGATCCCCTCTTTCAGGCTGGATGTCCCGACTGTCTGTGGATGCCTGAAAAACATGAGGGGACTGAGCTGGGAGGCAGACCCTCTCCGCTGTAGGTTCAGCGTCTTCCCATGCCTTGTGCTGACTGAAAAATCTCCTCAGATCAACAAGATGGAATCTCTAGTTCCTTTGCCCCCAGAGCAGGTGGGCTCTTGTAGTTCTGTCTCCATAGAAAGCTATGGGGCCGTTTTAGATGGGGACTACATATCCTTTGCAGCTGCTGCTTGTTAAAGTCCTTCTGATTTGCTCCTGTATTTGCTCCTGTTATTGGCTCTCCTCCTCATGCCAATAGAGACACATGGGAGAGAGCAAAGTGGGCAGATGCCTGTGTTAACATGCAGTAAGTAAACAGAAAAGGGAGGGAGGAATCCCCTTCACAGAAACTGACAGGCAGCTCTCCCTCTGTAAAAAAAGCCTGTGTACTCATGACTGCCAGCTTGGAGAGGTCGCGGGTGAGAGTGGGGCACCCGCTACATGACATTGGTTAAAAAAGGGCATTTTCTGGATGAATGAGTACTGAGGATTCATCATAAACCCAATTATACTAGGATATTGTACAATCTCCGGCCAGAGTGGGAGAATATCATAGGGCTATCATGCCCACTGTAACGAGGACCCGTAGGGGAGAGCATGGTTTTATTTTTTTTTTGTATAGATGTGTAGTTGTCCTTACTTCCATATTCAATGACTGAGGTAATTTTTTTGAACGGGTGTCCATTGAATCAAAGATGAAGATGTTCTTTGAAACCTGTTTTTTATTTTTGTTTTTTTTTAGATAAAGGGAGAATATCATTTAGGGAGAAAAGCAGTAAAGCACAGCCACTGTACAGCACTAAGCTGGGCAAAGAGTCTACTTCTGTAATGAGCAACATGGCTGTGCCTATTGATAGTATTATTATTATTTTGAATAATACAGCCCCAGCATTTTCAGTGTTGGTGTACAAAGTGATACAAGCAAAGGTGAGTTAAACAAATGATACAATAAGCAGAACGGCGTCCAAATACATGTAGATGTCCCACCGCAAATCAACATTGTTGTGCATTTACGTATATTCACCCAATGTTGTTTTCAGTGCGCACTGACAGTGAGTACTGTCAATGCGCATTGATACTCGATACCTCCTCTGTGAACTCAGATGGCGGCGCTGGGAGGTGTGGAGAGAGCTGGAGCCCGTCACTGAATCAGGAGGTGAGATGCCGTGTATGGTAGTGCTGAATGTAGACTGCGGAGAGAGTGAGCAGAGAGCGGGAGCTCGCCACTGAAGCAGGAAGTGACATCCTTAGTATGGCAGTGCTGAAAGCAGACTGCGGAGAGGGGGAGCAGAGAGCAGGAGCACATGGCTGGATCAGACTGAATGTAGCAGGAAGTGACATCATAATAGCTTTATGTTATGGCAGGGCTGGCCCAAGACAATGTGCTGCCTGGTTCCAAGAATGAAATGCTGCCCCCCCCACCCCCCAAAAATAAATCGAAACAAAAAGACCCCACACCCATTATTTTATAGAATAATAATTAAAACTAAAATTACATTTATCAGGAAGTCAGATTTACATGCAACAGCACCTCGTCTATATGCAAAATGATATGACATACCATTATGTTCAATTCCAAGGGGCGAGCTAGGGCAGTATTTAGACAGGCTAGGGTAGTATATAGACAGGCTAGGGTAGTATATGGGTAGGCTAGGGCAGTATATAGACAGGCTAGGGTAGTATAGGAGCAGACTAGGGTGGTATATAGATAGGCTAGGGTGGTATAAGGGCAGTCTAGGGTAGTATATGGACATTCTAGGGTAGTATATGGACAGGCTAGGGTAGTTTATGGACAGGCTAAGGCGGTATAGGGGCAGGCTAGGGTAGTATAGGAGCAGGTGGAGTGGCTCATGGGGCAGTTTTCATCATGACACACAAAACTGCTGAAAAAAAATCTTGGTTGTCAGTTTGCTGGGTAAATAGAAGAGAAGGAGAGGCAGCTGTGGCTCTATTTGCTGCCCCTCTCAAAGTACTGCCTGGGTCCAATGGACCCACTGGGACCCATGGTAGGGCCAGCCCTGTGTTATGGCATACTATAAAGCTATTATGATCTCACCTCCTGCTACATTTAATCTGATCCAGCCATATGCTTCCACTCTCTGCAGTCAGTGCTGCCATACACAGGATGTCACCTCCTGCTACATTCAGCCATGTGCTCCCGCAATCTGCTCCCCCTCTCCGCAGTTTGAATTCAGCACTGCCATACAGAGGATGTCCACTCCTGTTTCAGCTATATGCTCCCACTTTCTGCTCCCTCTTTCCACTGTCTGAATTTAGTGCTGCCTTACAAAGCATCTCCCCCCATACACAGCATCTCACCTCTCGCTTCAGTGATATGCTCCCACTCTCTCCACTCCTCCTGGCGTCACCCTCTGAG
Source organism: Glandirana rugosa (assembly GCA_018402905.1). Classification (NCBI taxonomy): domain Eukaryota; kingdom Metazoa; phylum Chordata; class Amphibia; order Anura; family Ranidae; genus Glandirana; species Glandirana rugosa. The sequence goes on from BLSH010049313.1 coordinate 1,013,792, forward strand.
CTCACAGGAGCCAGAACTACAGAGGAGGCATCAGCTATAAATGCGCGCTGACAGTACTCACTTTCAGTGAGCATTGAAAACAACATAGGGCTGATATACATCCACCACATTTTGGATTCTCAGCAAAACCCCTGGGGAATTGTAACGAATCCCTAGGGTCCCCCAGAACCATGGTTGGGGTTGATAAACCCTAGTCTACAGGATGTTTGAATTTTGAGCAGAACTAAAATTCCGCTTTGAGCAAAAAAAAAAGAAAAAAGAATTCTGGTTGGTCGCACATCCAGTAATATCATCTTTATTTCAGCAAGTCTATAAAAACATGTCCAAAAACACAAATAGAGGGAGACAGCACCAGCTGGTGACGCTATTCCCCTCGATTTGTATTTTTGGACATTGGTTATTATTAGCTTGCTGAAATAAAGGCGATTTTACTGGGCGTGCGGCCAACCAGAATTCTTTTATTTTTTATTTTTTTTTTGCTCATTGGAATCCATGATGGATGGGGACAGCACATGGTCTGTGTGTTAGTGGAGGTGGAGATGGGAGACTGACCTAGAGCGGTGCTAACACACATATAAAATTCTGCTTTCACAAACTATAAACGGGCAGGTTCTTTATTGCTTACAGCTTACATCGCTGGCATGGTCCCAGGGTGCTGGGATGACTGACTAAGGCACATGCACAGGTGTGACATCATGCTGCACTGGCCAATGAGAATGGCTAAAAACCTGCACCCAGAAGATGTCGGCACCAGTGAGGGATGGGGACCATTGAAAAAGGTGAGTTTAGGTTCGCTTTAATTACCAACTAAAGGTATTATTTTAGGTACCTAGTATTTCGAAAGCCAAAACATTTAGGACATGTACTTTCCTGTAGGTAGCTTGTAGTGGGTGGGGTTTTTTCTGGGTCCCTCCCACAGCTCTGCCCTCTGCCCAAGCTATGTACAGCACAGTGATGATATCACCGCGACATTTACAAGGTAATATCTAGGTTTTCATTAGGTACACATGATATACACTTTGTGTGAATTTACAAATATATTTAAAGTGATATTAAAGGTAATTAAAAAAAAACAAAAAAAAACAAACATGTCATACTTACCTCCTCTGTTGCAGTAGATTTGCGCAGAGCAGCCCTGATCTTCCTCTTCTCAGGTCCCACTCTTGGCCCCTCCCTACTGCCAAGTGCTTCCAGAGCAAGCAGCTTGCTATGGGGGCACCCAAGCAACCCCCCAAGCACCTCCCGGGGTAAAAAAAAACCTTGAGTCTTTAGAACCACTTTTAACCACTTGCAGACCGCCTAACTGTAAATGTATGTCATTACTTTGATGTTATATATACATAACCCCAGCATCTTTTTTTACAGCAGGCGATCAGCATTCATAGTGGTCTCAGCAGTGGGTGTGCCACAAGATCACTTTTATAGGCAGTGGGAGAGGTGATTCCCCCCCCTCCTCCCACCACTTCCTGGTGTCTTCCGGGTTTACCTGAGCCATCGGTAAACCCGTAAGCAATCCGGTCTGACCGGTTGGTGGGCAGGAAGCCGAGTGAAGGCAAGATAGCCCCCACTTGGCTCTACGCCCTTGGAGGACCGGAGCGATGTCTGACGTCACTTCCGCCTCTCGGCCTTAAAGAGGTTGTAAACCTCAAAAAAACAAAATCCCCCCAAAAAACTCTGCAAGACAAAGGCATAATGAGCTGGTATGCATCGCATACTAGTTCATTATGAAATCAATTCATCAATTCAATCAATTTCATCAATTATGAAAATAAATTAACAGAACATAGTGAAGCGCAATCTTGAGCGGAATATTATAAATGTACAAGGTTGGGTATGTGATCATGCACAAATCAAAGAATAAATATACAATAAGTAAATAGCAGTTGATAATAAAACAACAATTGATAAAACAACAAGTGCCCACCAAATGTACGTACCTCTGTGCCAGAAACTGTGCTAAAATATCAAAAACAGTACCTCTGAAGAGTGACTGAGTGATAAATCACTCTTCAGTGTGCAAATACATTTAAGGTGCTTAGTGAAAAGAGACAAAGTGTTGAATCACTCCTTATAAAGTGCAAAGACTAAAGTCCATAAAAGTCCATATGATAGTGATGTGACTCATATAATGTTAAAAGAAAAGTGATTAGTGGGATCGCTTTTCGGATTCTTGATCATAAATTATATTCCTGCACACATGATCATCCACCTGAGAACCCTTGATCCAGGCATGCAGTGCCTAAAAAGTGCTCGCACATGCCTCCACCTGGCAATCTTATGCGCGCACCTCAATGGGCGACCCCCACTTGGGTCTAGCAAAGCAGTCCCCACTGGGGCACAATCCTCCACAGGTTTCAGGAGCGTGGTACAAGGTGTTTTGCAGCATCAGCATATACCATAAGGATAGAAAAATACTGACATAGCGCTGAATTGTTTAAAACCTCATATTTATTAAAACAGTGCAGATTAAAAAAACTCACATGATACAGTGTACTTCCACCAGTACACTCAGGTAGTGCGTTTAGTTAAACAACATCCACAATGAATAGTCACAGGACAGTAATCTCACAGCTGTTGGTGGTATATGCCTGGGTCCACTGTCGGAACGTCACATTAGCTCCTCCCCGACGCATTTCGTCACTGCATCACGTGACTGCATCACGGCTGACATGTCTCCCGGAGCACCAGCTCTGCGATTGGCCGGAGCTGCGATGACGTCACTCCCATGCATGCGCACAGGAGCCACCGGTCATGGCACAGGCCCTGAAGAAACGGCACCAGTGGGCCATTTCTTCAGTGAGCATGCGCCGATGATGTCGGCAGCAGTGCATATACTAAATATCTATATTCACGTTACTTACAGGTAAGCCTTATTATAGGCTTACCTGTAGGTAAAAGTGGTATAAAAGTATTTTAAACATTTTTTTAAAGGGACGGTGTAAAAAAAAAAAAAGTAAAATAAATAAGAATAAAAAAAATTTTCAGATGCCCCATCCCTTTCGAAGCGCCCGCATATATAAATGGTATTCAAACCACACATGCGAGGTATCGCCACACACCAAGTGAGAGCAATAATTCTAGCACTAGACCTCCTCTGTAACACTAAACAGTTAACCTGTAAACATTTTTAAAGCGTCACCTATGGAGATTTTTAGGTACCTTAGTTTGCCACCATTTCATGAGCCTGTGCAATTTTAAAGCATGACATGTTAGGTAACTATCTAGTGGTGACATGTCCACTGACAACCGATCCGATACGCTAAATACAGATGGATGGAAACCCTATTTTGCATCCGCCTGGCAGATCGGATGAAAACGAAGAGACGGTCCGTGTTCATCCGATCCACCCATAGAGGTGTGCAGAGACAGACCTGTTATCCGCCTGCTCAGCGGGGATCAAAGAATGTTTTTTCAGTGCGCTATAAGGACGCTATTTTTAGCCCAAAAGTGCCTGTAAAACTCCCCAGTGTGAAAGGGGCCTTAAAAAATTAAGAGGGTTTAGCTGGAGTTCAACTTTCAAGATGAATTCAGATCTCCCTTCCAAAATAAATACAATAAATACATCTTGCACATTTGTAAAGGCAGCTCTTTCAATCAAGAAGGCTGAACGTCAGATGTTGGCATTGCCAAGGGTGATCTGCATGCAAATTCAGTGTGCCTAAGAATGCCCTCTGCTCTAGACTTACATTCACTCATCAAGGCATTTTGATATTTGTATAACTCTTGCCAAGACCCAGCCCACTACTACATGCACTAGGGGACTGGCATCAAGTTGCCATTCCCCAAGCATTCATTCTGCCTGCCTCCCCCACAAGACATGATCTGCCGGCATTACATAGTGAAGCACTGAGACCTAGTGATAACAACACCGGGTCCAAAATAAGGTATGTAATGAAAAGGGAAGCCTTTATTTTCAAATTTCTTCAGTATGCTGATGATGACGGATAGGAAAACCCAGAGAAGGCAAAATATAAGCAGATCAAACTTCAGCTTTAACATAAAAACACAAGTTCAAGTGCAGAGGTATTCTTCAAGAAGTCAGAAGATATATAATACAACTGTTAGGTGTGCAATGCCCAATGCAGCTGCTGAATTTTGCTGCGTTTTGTTCTCCCTAGCTGTAGTTTGCAGTTGTGTTTCCTGCTTGTACAAAAGGCATTGCTTGCCAGAGCAGGGGCATAAAGGTCTGCGCACCCCTGAGCAGCTGCACTGACTTGTTGTATAACTCAAAGTGGAGTTCCAGCCTGGGGGAAAAAAAATTGAAAGTCAGCAGCTACAAATACTGTAGCTGCTGATTTTTAATATACGAGCACAGTTCTTTGCCATGAGGTGCCATGTTGAACTTCCAGTGACCAGTATGAGAGAGTGAAAGTGATAAAGCCAAATTTAACACACCTGCTCCCCATTCACACCTGAGACACTAACCAGTCACATGAAATCGGGGAGGGAAAATTGCTAATTGGGCCCAATTTGGACACTTTCACTTAGGGGTGTACTCACTTTTGTTGCCAGTGGTTTAGATATTAATGGCTTTGTGTTGAGTTATTTTGAGGGGACAGCAAATTTACACTGTTATATAAGCTGTACACTCACTACTTTACATTGTAGCAAAGTGTAATTTATTCAGTGTTGTCACATGAAAAGACATAATAAAATATTTACAAAAATGTGAGGGGTGTACTCACTTTTCTGAGATACTGTGTGTATATATATATATATATATCCAAAAACAAGGGGGGTGGAGTGTACTATTGCTTAAGGCTGAGTTGTCTTTTTGCCTGGAATTTAAATAAAAAGTGCTTAGCACTGTTTCCTGTACCTGTTGTTCTCTTTTCCCTCACATAGAATTGAGCTATTCCAGGCTCAGCATGCATTAACAAAAGTACCTAATTACCCAGAAATGTTACTGCTTCCGCATGCTTTATATGGCACTTCCCTAAATAAAGAGTTAAAGAAGTCTGTATGTATGTTTAAATTCCCGACATATCACAGACCAAAGGCACCAGTAGGAGACTCAGGGCAACAGCAGAGGGACCTAAGGCTTCAGTAGAAGACCAAGGACACCAATAGAAGACCCTGGGCACTTGGGCACTCGGTACAAAACCTAGGCCCAGGGCCGCCTCTACCACTAGGCGGAGTAGGCGGCCGCCTAGGGAGCCCGGCCACTATTGATCCACCACTGCTCTGCATCAATCACTCATGTCACTGGAGAGCCATGGCTGGCAGCACACCAGGGCAGTAAAATGCGCCTGCTGTGAACAGTGACGACATCACCGCCGCCCCCGCACTCTGTGCAGAAACAATTTGCCCTCTTCATCCCCATTCTGTCAGCCAGCTTTCTACGGGACCACTCTGTCCCCAGCCTGCAGTGCGCCGTCCTAGCAGTGGCAGAGCGAAGAGGAAGGGAGAAAGCCGGGACAAAGAGCAGCTGGCCGGCCCGGAAGTGCTGCATTAATGATGGACAGGCAGTTACACAGTTAGCCTGTCCATATGCTATCCCAGCCTGTCTATATACTACCCCAGCCTGTCTATATACTACCCCAGCCTGTCCATATACTACCCCAGCCTGTCTATATACTACCCCAGCCTGTCTATATACTACTCCAGCCTGTCCATATACTACCCCAGCCTGTCCATATACTACCCTAGCCTGTCTATATACTACCCTAGCCTGTCTATATACTATCCTAGCCTGTCTATATACTACCCCAGCCTGTCTATATACTACCCCAGCCTGTCTATATACTACCCCAGCCTGTCTATATACTACTCCAGCCTGTCCATATACTACCCCAGCCTGTCTATATACTACCCCAACCTGTTCATATACTACCCCAGCCTGTTCATATACTACCCCAACCTGTCTATATACTACCCCAGCCTGTCTATATACTACCTCAGCCTGTTCATATACTACTCCAGCCTGTACATATACTACCATAGCCTGTCCATATACCTGCAGACCACGGCTGGCATGAGGAAGTGAGCCGGTGCCGCCATTATTTGTCTTTAGACCATGTCCAGAGGCACATGTGCGGGCCTGTGGACCACGGCTAAAGAAATAGGTAGAGAGGTGCTGCAAAAATCTCCACCTCCGCCACCTCCATAGGCGTGCGCGCATAGGGTAGCAGGTGTGCCTGGGCACATCCTAATCACCCTGTACTGTGCAGATTCCCCCTGCTGCCTGGCTGCAGAGAAAGGGATGGGGGAATCTCTGTCCTCAGTCCCTTTCTCTGTCTCAAAAGTGAGACATCAGGGGTTTGTTTAGACCCCTGATATTTCACCAAAGCCCCCTAGCAGGGCTCTTAAATAATATTGTAAAAAAAAATAATAATAATAAAATCTAATATTGTAAAAAAATAATAAACAAAATTGTAAAAAGCTAAACAAAATAAAATAAAAATACATTTCTGACACTGATCTCTGCCCTTCTGAAATATATACACACACACTCATGTTTGTTTTCACTTTGTGGTGCACACCCCAATGCAATAGGCTGCGCACACCTATGGCCACCTCCATCGTATACATGGACAGGGCAAAGGGGATGGGAGTCAGGGGCGGAGCCAAATGGGCGGCAAAATTAGGTTTTGCCTAGGGTGTCAAAAATCCTTGCACCAGCCCTACCTAGGGCACTAGTAAAGAACCCAAGGCATTTACTAAAAGATTCTGGGCACTCATTATAATTCTGGGCAGCAGCATAAGAGCTCAGGCTTCATAAAAAGACCAGGACACCATTAGAAGACCCAGGGCACCATCAGAAGACCCAGGACACCAGTAGAAGACTAGGGGCACCTATAGAAGAATTACAACTACCCAACAGAAGATGAAGTAAACTAGTAGTTAACATAGGACACTCTGTAGAAAACCCAGTGCACTAGCAGGCCTGTACTGGCCATCTGGACTACCGGGAGTTTCCCGGTGGGCCGATGGCTCAGTGGGCCAGTTCCAGTACCAGCAGACTGCCGCCCCATCACTCTCCCTTCCCTAGTCCCCCCACAGCGCTTGCCTCCTCTGTCTAGCAAGGTGTGCAGTGCAGGTTGAATAGAGAGAGACATGATTCAATCATGCACGGAGAAGCTCATCATACGATTCGGGAGACAGAGGCAGCCACACGCTGTAACATAACTTTCTCGGCCCTCGTTCTCCTGGTCTTATCTTCCCCCACTCTCCATCCTGTCTGCTGCCACACGGGGAATGTAGATGGAGAGCGGGGGAAGATAAGACCCGGAGAATGAGTGGCGAGAAAGTTATGTTACAGCGTGTGGCTGCCTCTGTCTCCCGAATCGTATGATGAGC
>BLSH010049313.1:1028536-1039554 GCA_018402905.1 Glandirana rugosa
TTACTAAAAAAATTATCCGCTCTATACGTTCTACAGAATTAGACACATACACTTTACTTAATGACGGTTCCATTAGGTTAGACCTCTATACGACTCAAAAAGACACAACAATGTATCCGACACAACAATAGATAATTCTCCGATTTACGTAAGGCAAGGTATCACCTTCACTCTACTATTTACCCATTACTATTCACATTGACCAAATATATAAACTTCCAAATACATTCAATTTGTAACCTTTTCTTTCAAAAAAAACTTCAATACTTTTTCATGTAACATTCATTCGACTACACTCTTTTTATCTTCAAAAAAAAGAGAGAAACAGTCTTTCAAAAAACCCTTTCAAATTCTCAGCATATCTCCAGATTGGATTACCTTGGCAGTAATTCATTTCACATACACAGATTAAGACATCTTGCATATCTCGCCTATTAAAAAAATCATTATAGAACAACTTTAGTTAATTAAATCTTCTCTAGTAGTTGACCAGACGTAACACGAATTATATGTGTCCTTCTATCGGGACCAATATGTTGAATCAGCAGCCCAGTAATCTGGGTGATATTATTCATTCGGCTTCTGGGGTTCCTAATGACCACCCCAGATTCCTAATCCTATGTTTCTCGGCTTCCTCAAGCCCCTCTGGCTGTATGGGTTGGAGCGGGCACCTTATAAGTTGGTGACTATCCTGTCTTGCTACCTCTTCAATTCCCGTTATACTACTACCTTGTTTAGCCGCTACGGGGTAGTGTACATTCAGTCTAAATACTAAAATGTCAGGAATATTCTCTAACAATGGCTTGAGACCAAGGATCTCAGCTCTATAACCTCCTGGCACTGTTTTTACTAATCCCCAACTGTTGTCATTAATGCCTAACAAAATTCCAGTCTTGCAGTCGGGACATGACATGTCAGTTGTAATGTAGACAGTTAACCCTATTGTTCTAGAGAAAGCTCACAGTGCTCAGCTGCCACTCTAAGTTGCCTTAGGGTGCGCTTTCCATAAACATGAGCTGATCACTGAATACTTCAGTCAAACTGACAGTATGAAGCGGGTTCACTCCCAACAAAGGATAGAGCGGTCTACAGTATGTCACAGTCAGTGTACAGGTATATAATACTTATTCACATATTCACATTGAAATCAGTGGCATTTGTCCAGTCTTACCACCTGAACTTTATACCACACAAACAGATTATCTTATACCTCTACGCGACAGAAAAGAAAAGCAAAGTAGCAAGATTACCCAAGACAGACTGACAATTATCAAAGTACACTATGTCTAACACAGTACTTTTCTGAGTCTTCCCAGAGACTCTTTCCCATGAAATAAGCAACTACCCAGAGTGCGTAATTTCATATAATGGCTGCTACCCGGAGCAAGCCGCAGTTCCCCAACATTAAGTCTCCCGGAGACTTATTATGGCTACTTCCCGGAGTGGGCCATAGTTCAAAGACCGGAACTAAATCAGAGCCCGAGAACACCCAGATAGATAAACAAAATTATGTAAATCTAACCCGGGGGTCCAGAAGGGATGATGATCCGGTCTCGGTGGGACCTCCACTTGTTAGGAACTGCTATGATAACCCTCGGCTATCATCTCTCTGTCAGTCTGTCTTAAGCTTGGGCGCCCAAGGAGAGACCGTCTTCATCCAAGCCCCAATGATCACAAACGAACACAAAGCATGGTGAAAACAGACTCTAATTTTACTGGCATGATGGGCGGTTTTATACACTTTTTAGACAAAGGAATACATAATTCATACAAGGGAGGGGATATGTAATTACGTGTCTTATAGGAAAAAAGAATAGTTGTCTTGTATAGCAGTTATTAATATTTTCTCATACGCTTTCTCATGTAGAGACATCATTAGCAACTTCTTATCTGGACAATAAGTTCTCTTCAAGGTCTGTTCCTTCACACACCAGCCAGATGGCACATTCTTTCAATGTGGCGTGTAGAGGAACAAAAAACTTTGTCAGCATAAACTTCTTAAAGCAACATTTACACAAACAAGATGGAGTAACTAAGGATAATAGGTTCATTATCATCTACAGAGAGATATTCAAACGTCCAGTCAGTGTGCATGAGGCCCAAGGATCCAAGACACTTAGTAGAAGTCCCAGGAAAATCAATAGAAGGTTCTCAGTAGAAAACTCAGTGTTCCAGTAAAGAACCCAAGATTAGACGATCCAGGGCACTCAATACAAGACCAAGTGTGCTCAGTAGAAGACCCGGGCAGCAGTAGAGGACCTCAGGCTTCAGTAGAAGACCTAGAACACCAGTAGAAGACTCAGAACACTCAGTAGCAGACCCAGCAGTTGTGGCCCATCCAAAAGGGGTACAGGCGCACCGCCCCCCCAATCAATGTGCCCAACCCGGGCAGCAGTAGAGTACCTCAGGCTTCAGTAGAAGACCTAGAACACCAGTAGAAGACCTAGGGTACCAGCAGAAAATTCAGGTCACTAGCAGAAGAATACCAGTAGAAGACTCAGAACACTAAGTAGCAGACCCAGCAGTGGCTGCCCATCCATAAGGGGCACAGGGGCACCGCCCCCCCCCCAATCAATGCGCCCAGGCCCTAATCTCCATGCAAGGCGCCAGACGCATGGATTGAAATTGTTTTTTTTTTCTTTTTTAGAAGCACATGATTAGAGCCTAAGGCTCCAAATGGCTTCAAAAAAGGGTGGGCTCGGGGGGCAGAGCACTGCGCCCTGCGCCCACCCAGTTGTGTGACAATAGCAAATTAATATTTGCTGTTGTCTTCCTGATCCTCCTCCTGGTCAATCAGGAAGCAGGTCTTAAGACCCAATTGGCCAAGAGGAGAAGCGATCATATTAGTCGCCGAGGTCGGAGACGCAGGGTGAAGCCACCGCCGAGGAGGAGTAGACACAGGAAGGAGCCGAAGTTGCCCGTGACCTAGATGGGGTAAGTGCAGGGCTGGTGGGCGGATGAACGAGTGTGCGATGGGGGGTGGGGAGTTTCACTGATCTGTCAACTGAACGGGGAGGAGAGAGGCTTGTTTGCCGCCCCCCCAAAAAAATGGAGTAACGGCCGTCACTAAGACCCAGGGCATCAGTAAAGGACCCAAGATGCTTAGTAGAAGGTCCAGGGCACTCAGTAGCATCCTAGACATCAGCAAAAGATCAAGTCCCAGGACACCAGTAGAAGACCCGGAGCGGGGGGCGTGTCCAGCCATGCACATGTAAGCACCTCCTTTGCCGAGCTCCGGTTGCACCACCGTCTTTACTGGTCCATCCTGCAGGCACAGCAGACTTCTGAGCAGAGATTCCAGCTCCTGCGACTTGGCACAACATCTCTGCAGCACCCGAGATGGTTAAAATCGGGCCAAACGCCCCAAAATCAGCGGGAAATCGGCTGTCCTCGGTCTCCACTTGGGCCTATGGAAAAAATGGATCAATCGGGACCTTCTGCTTTATAAGCTGACATATGAGGCGCGAGGTTGCCCTAAGAAATTCCTTAAAGTATGGGTTCCTTGGATAGACTCTCAGGATACTAGTGATTCGCTGCTTCATTTAATTACTGATCCTCTCCCTTAGTATGCTCTTGTTTTGAATTAATTATTTCATGATATCAGAATGTTATACATCTAAACTTATTCTGACTAAAGATGGTTTTATATCGTTGTACATCTTGTACAAACTGATGGTCTGGGTGCCCTAGTTGTCAACCCAGGGTACTCAGTAGAAAGCCCAAGACACCTAGTAGAAAATCCAGAATACTCAATAGTAGACATGGGGCAGTCAGAGAACTCAGCTTTCCTGTAAAAGACCCAATACATTAAGTAGAAGATCCAGGGCATTCAATAGAAGACCCAAGGCACTCATTAGAAGTCACAGGTAATAGCAGAAGAACTTGGGGTTTTGTAGAAATCCCAGGACACCAGTACAAGACCCAGGGCTAGAGCAGAAGCCCTTGGACACCAGTTGAAACCCCAGGGCACCAGTAGAAGAACCAAGACCTATTGCAATAGTAGTCAATCTGGGGCACTCAGTAAAAGATTATGGACAACTGTAAAAAAACATGGGGCACTCAGTAGCAACCCCAGGACACCAGTAAAGGATTCAAGACACTCCATAGAAGATCCAGGACATTAAAAACAAGACCCAATGCACTCAGCAGAAGACCCCAGACTTCAGTAGAAGTCCCAGGGTATCAGCAGAAAACTAAGGGCACCTATAGGAGAACCTAGGGCACCAGTACAAGACCCAGGTCACAGGACACTTAGTAGAACACATAGAGTGACCATAAAGGACCCAAAACACTCAGTCAAAGATCCAGGGCAATTAATAGAAGACCTAGGGGCACTCAGTAGAAGACCCAGTGCACTCAGTAGAAAACATAGGGCAATGGTAAAGGACCCAAGACACTCCATAGAAGGTCCAGAGCACTCAATGTAATCCGGGCAGCATTAAAAGGTAATGGGCTTCAGAATAAGACCCAGGATACCGGTAAAAGACCTAAGGCACAAGTAGAAGACCCAGGGCACTATCAGAGAACCCAGGGATCCAGTATAAGTCTAGGGGCATCATGGAAGAACCAGGTTAATCCACAGAAGTGCACTAGTAGAAGGCTTGTGACACCAGTAGAAGAAATGGAGCACTCGTTAGAAGACCTAGGGCACTTAGTAACAAACCTATGGCATCAGTAAAAGACCCATTCAATAGAAGATCCAGGACATTGAATAGAAAACTTAACAGAAGTCCTGGGGACCAGCAGCATTTTTCTTATTGTATATGCTGCTTGAAATTCCCAGTAACTGTTCTTTTTCTGTATGTATGGGCATTGCACAGAACAATTTATATTGGTATGTCAATATATACAGCAAATCAGAAATGAAACTGGTAGCGAAATCACACATAGAGTTTTAGTTCTGTCTTCAGCAGCTGTGAGACCCCTCCTGCTTTTCTCATGTGCGGTCCAGAAAGGGTTATCCAACTATTGTTTCCAATTTCACCTGCCACTTTAATTTACGTTACAAAATTGCCTCTTTCCGCTGATGAATGAAATTCTTTGACCTGCTGCCAAATCCACAGGAGAAGTCAGATCTTCTCTGCCAAGAAATGCTCTTTAATTAACCTGAGCAACCACCTATGCCTTCCGCATCATAAACCTTTCAGGAAAATCTGCAGCTTTATCCTGAAAAAGGAGTGAAACAATTCACATAAATTACTATTAACAAGAACATGTTTCCTACCTGCTGAGGCATCAGACATGTGAGCTCTCTGACTGGCTTTGTTGTTTCCAATTACTCTTGAACCCTATAGGACTTGGCGAATATTGTTCTTCCATGACAGGAGTGATTCAGTCAGAGATCAAGTAATATATATTTTTTAAGATTTTTGTTCTCACTAAGCCACAAAATAATAATGAGTAAAACCAAGACTTTTAATTTCCTTGAAATTTTGGGAAAAATCAGTAGATCTTAGTGAAGTGTTACCTCGTTCTCTGGATCAGTTTCCTGATAGTGACAATGGTGGACCATGCCAGCACAATGTGTCGATACAGCCATGCATAGCCTCCAACAGGGGCATGTGTGATGGGCGACAGCAGGGGTGCACCATTGGGAGACAATTGTCTCCCCATGACAGGAAATGCTTAAAGACCAATGTTGGACCAAGGCAAAGGCAGGAGAGGCTTCATCTTCTCCCTGCCCTCTCTTGCACTGTGCAGGCCAGGTTGTCAAACTGACAGCTCAGTCCTGCAGAGCACACTGGCCTCATTCACACCATATGTGCATAAAAACTGATGGAAAAATTACTTGCAGAGACACAGGTTTACATCAGTTCTCATGCACATTTCAGTGAGTTTTAACCACTTCAGCCCTGGAAGGATTTACCCCATTCCTTTGGGCAGTCGAGCGGCGTTGTACCCAAACAAACTTGATGTCCTTTTTTTCCCCACAAACAGAGCTTTCTTTTGGTGGTATGTGATCACCTCTCAAAAAAGAGCGACCATTTTGAAAAAAAACAATATTTTTTACTTTTTTTCTATAACACATATCCAGAAAAAAATATAAAAAAAAAATGTATTCATCAGTTTAAGCCAATATGTATTCTGCTACATATTTTTGGTTAAAAAAAAATCACAATAAGCGGATATTGATTGGTTTGCACAAAAGTTATAGCGTCTACAAACTATGAGAATTGATTTAAGGTGTTTTTAATATACAGGGTGGGCCATTTATATGGATACACCTTAATAAAATGGGAATGGTTGGTGATATTAACTTCCTGTTTGTGGCACATTAGTATTAGTGAGGGGGGAAACTTTTCAAGATGGGTGGTGACCATGGCTGCCATTTTGAAGTCGGCCATTTTGAATCCAACTTTTTGGAAATTTCACAAGAAAAACAATGGTGTGCTTGGTTTTAACATAACTTTATTCTTTCATGAGTTATTTACAAGTTTCTGACCACTTATAAAATGTGTTCAATGTGCTGCACATTGTGTTGGATTGTCAATGCAACCCTCTTCTCCCACTCTTCACACACTGATAGCAACACTGCAGGAGAAATGCTAGCACAGGCTTCCAGTATCCGTAGTTTCAGGTGCTGCATATCTCGTATCTTCACAGCATATGGTTTTTTTATGGTTCTTATGGTCAGTAAAAACCAATACCGGGTGAGCTGCTCCTTCTAGGAGGTACCGCCATTCCTCCAAAGCCGACTTGATGGCCAGCAATTCCCTATCACCGACTACGAATACTGGAAGCCTGTGCTAGCATTTCTCCTGCGGTGTTTCTATCAGTGTGTGAAGAATGGGAGAAGAGGGTTGCATTGACAATCCAACACAATGGGCAGCACATTGAACACATTTTATAAGTGGTCAGAAACTTGTAAATAACTCATGAAATAATAAAGTTACGTTAAAACCAAGCACACCATTGTTTTTCTTGTGAAATTCCCAATAAGTTTGATGTGTCACATGACCCTCTTCCTATTGAAAAAACAAAAGTTGGATTAAAAATGGCCAACTTCAAAATGGCCACCATGGTCACCACCCATCTTGAAAAGTTTCCCCCCTCACATATACTAATGTGCCACAAACAGGAAGTTAATATCACCAACCATTCCCATTTTATTAAGTTGTATCCATATAAATGGCCCACCCTGTATATATATATATATATATATTTTTTTTTTTTTCTTTTACTAGTAATGGCGGCGATCTGCGATTTTTAGCGGGACTGTGATATTGCGGCGGACAGATCGGACACTTTTGACCCTTTTTTGGGACCACTGACATTTTTACAGCAATCAAAGCTAAAAATAGCCACTGATTACTGTATAAATGTCACAAGGAAGATTTACTCACAGGGAAGGGGTTAACACTAGGAGGCGATCAAAGGGTCAAATGTGTTCCCTATCAGTGTGTTCTAACTGTGTGGGGACTGGGATGACTGGAGGAGGAGAGAGATCGCTGCTCCCATATACTGGGAACATAGATCACTCTCCTCTTCCCTGTCAGAATGGGGATCCGCTTGTTTACATTCACTGATCCCCATTCCGTCACTGCAGAGGAGTGATGGCGGGTGGCCGGCGGACATCGTGTCTGCCCCACCTGCTGATTGGCACCCCCGCTAGCCAGTGAGAGCATGAGCGCGCCTCTGGCGGTGCAAGTGCGCGCCCACAATACACACTGCCGTTCCCGCCGTCGAGTGACGGCGATTCGTGCAGGAGAGCCATGTTGCCGCCGTCAATCCATGGCGGGCAGTCGGCAAAAGGTTAATGCACTATGACATCAGTTTTCATGTGTTTTTTTTTTTTCTGATGTGTCATTACCTTTCCTCTGCCCTGTTCACAACACAATGTTGATGCCATGTCAGTTTTCTTTTCCATGCAGAAAAATGCATACACGTTGCAGATTCCTGCACAAAAAAAGATCTGTGCGTGATAGTAGTGTTGTGGTGTGAGCAGGGCTCATAGTGAACAATTTGTTTTCTTTGTGCCCTTGCAGAATACGTGCAGAAAAACTCACATCTCTGCAAATAGTGTGAACGAGGCCTGAAAGAGCTAAACTCCATACCTCCCAACTGACCCCGATTTGGAGGGACAGTCCCTGATTTAGAACAAAGTCCCTCTGTCCCGCTTTCCTCCTCATTTGTCCCTCATTTTTGTCTGATCTATATAGTTATTTATAAAATGCACTTTTTATCTTGAAAATAGCATTTCCTGATGCTAAACCTTTCATGCAATTTCTAAATTGCTGCATTTGTAAACTTCAAAAGCCAATGTAGAGGAATAGCAATGGTATAATAAAGCACTTGTGCATACCTCCCAACTTTTTGAGATGGGAAGGAGGGACATCTATTACCAAATGTATATAGGCATAGGAAATACCCCCTGCCACGCCCCCTTAAAGGAGAATTATACACAAAAAATATTAGTTAAATCCACAAGTGCTTTATTTTTACCACTACTATTCCTTTATATTGGCTTTTGAAGTTTACAAATGCAGCAATTTAGTAACTGGGTGAAAGATTTAGCACTGGGAAACACTTTTTATAGGTTTAAATAGTGCATTTTATATACAACTAAATAGATCAGACCAAAATGAGGGACAAATGAGGAGAAATGAGGGACAGAGGGACATTGCTCCAAATGGGGGACAGTCCCTCGAAATCAGGGATAGTTTGGGAGGTATGCTTGTGGGTTAAACTAATCAATTTTTTGTATAAATCTCCTTTAAGGGGGCGTGGCAGGGGGTGTGTCCTATGCCTACATACATTTGCTAATAGGTGTCCCTCGCTCCCATCTCAAAAAGTTGGAAGGTATGAAACTCCCATTGCAATCGGTGGATCTGAGCTGTCAGTGTGACAACTGGTCTCACTGGTTGTCAGGAGCACTGACCTAGCTACAGCAAACTGCTTCACTACACTGATTACATTGGAGGGGCCGACTTCTCCTTGTGTAATCTACAGGACTGGACTAACAGTATGACAGTGCCTCACTCATTTATGAATAAAATACTGACCATAGGCGTGTGCAGGGGGTGTGCCAGATGTGCCTGGGCACACCCTAATCTCTCTGTGCAGTGCCAATTCCCCTTGCTGGCTGTGCTCCCCCACTGCAGTGCTGCTGGCTTCCCTCCTGTCCTCTCCTCTTCCCTTGGCTGCTGCGGGGGATGTTTCAGGACAGAGAGTGGGGCAAGGGGCTAATCATTATGTAATTTGCCAGTCCCTTCCTTTTCTAAATGAACAAAGTGAGCACACTCACAATCTGTGTTTACTATGTTTCAGATTGTGAATGAACAGGAGACCGCTCTGCACAGAGCACTTCTCATTCATTCACTTTTCTCTGCAGCTGAGGCTGCAGAGAAAGGCTGTGTGTTTGTGCAGTTTGCTGTAATGCAATAGGTTATGATCATAGGCTTGCGCAGGGGGTGTGCCGAGTGTGCCTGGGCACACCCTAATCACCACATGCTCATTAGTATTATAACTCTGTGTGCCGGGGGAATGGGAAATATCTTCCTCTGACCAGGTTCTTCCATTAATGAAGTGCTACCTTTCTCTTACACTGTAACGACTCTGTGTCTGTGTGTATATGTGTGTGTATGTGTGTGGGTGTATATATATATATATATATATATATATATATATATATATATATATACATGTGTGTTTTGGGTGAACACCCTAATGCAATCCTATGGTTATGATCAGCGGCGGCTGGTGCATATGGGGCGCTTGGGCGCCACCTCCCCGTCGCTGAGAAGGAGAAAAAAAAATAGTCAGCCCTGCCCCCCCTGCGGGAGGCGCCGGTACATTGACTTTTCTTTTTTTTTTCCTCGGCTCCTTGCTGTCAGCTGACAGCAAGTAGTGAGCCGATTGGTCAGCCATTAAAGCCTATCTGTGTGCGCTGAACAGGCGCACACACATAGGCTGATTGGCTGCCCCCTGAGCCATCAGAGCCAATGACTCTCTGTCATTGGCTGCTGTTGGTGGGGGCGGGACTACGGTGGATGTGCTGCCTATGTGATTACTCACGCAGGCACAGCACTCCCCGGGACTTCCGTGCAGACTGCCAGTATGCTCTCTGCTAGCGCTGCCTTTGCATCTCTCAGCCCGCATTCTGTATGCCGATCTCTGCAACACTGCCAGCCTGAGCCTGCCTATTAGATGGGGTAAGTGCGGGACTTGTCCCGACCTCGGGGGGGGGGGGGGCTGCTACCTGGGGCCCTATATACTGCTATCTGGCACCCTGTATACTGCTATCTGGTACCCTGTATACCCTACCTGGCACCCTGTATACTGCTATCTGGCACCGTGTATTCTGCTATCTGGCACCCTGTATACTGCTATCTGGCACCCTGTATACCCTACCTGGCACCCTGTATACCCTACCTGGCACCCTGTATACCCTACTTTTTTTTCCTCGGCTCCTTGCTGTCAGCTGACAGCAAGTAGTGAGCCGATTGGTCAGCCATTAAAGCCTATATGTATACCCTACCAGTCACCCTGTATACCCTACCTGGCACCCTGTATACTGCTACCTGACACCCTGTATACTCTACCTGGCACCCTGTATACTCCTACTTGGCACCCTGTATACCCTACCTGGCACCCTGTATACTGCTACCTTGGCTCTGTACACTGCTACCTGGCACCCTGTATACCCTACCTGGCACCCTGTATTCTGCTACCTGGCACCCTGTATACCCTACCTGGCACCCTGTACACTGCTACCTGGCACCCTGTACACTACTACCTGGCACCCTGTATACCCTACCTGGCACCCTGTACACTGCTACCTGGCACCCTGCATACCCTACCTGGCACCCTGTACACTGCTACCTGGCACCCTGTATACCCTACCTGGCACCCTGTATACCCTACCTGGCACCCTGTACACTGCTACCTGGCACCCTGTATACCCTACCTGTCACCCTGTATACTGCTACCTGGCACCCTGTATACCCTACCTGGCACCCTGTATACTGCTACCTGGGGCTCTGTATACTGCTACCTGGCACCCTGTATACCCTACCTGC
>BLSH010049313.1:1049135-1066891 GCA_018402905.1 Glandirana rugosa
ACCAAGGACTGTCACTCCGTTTATCACCAGTGTGGTCTATGACTGATCAAAAGACTGGGGGGGGGGGGGGGGCCTGGGGGGGTTATGTCATTTTGACGTGTAAAGTCTCACCGGAAAATAACATCGGTCGGATTCCGTGTGGACACGTTATTAGTACGACAGATTAGTCGTAGAACTACACGGTGTGGACACTCCACCTACCTAATAGAGCCGTTTTCTCTCCACGAGTGATTATGTCTAAATCTGTCTAAACACTTGTTATAAACTCTCTTTATCCGAAAAACACATGTATCTTTTTCAGCATTTAGAAAATCTCAAGTCGAGTACTATTTATCCCTGTTTGTGTTTTCACAACGCAAATATTAAAACGAGTCACAGGGGTCAGAAAACTAGTCAGTATCTGGTGTGACCACTATTTGCCTCACTGTCAGGAACCATGAATCAGACAGACAGAAGTGCAGTAAAAATCACACGATTTAATAAAAATGGTTAAAATAAAACAAACAGAGAAAACAAGGTCGAAACAATGTTTGGTAACCAGAGCAGATGGTTGAAGCAATCCAGCAAACGAGGAGCCAGAAGGGAAGTCAGCCGAGCAGAGTCTTTAATCCAGAAACCAGAAGTGAAGTCAAACAGGCAAAAGTCTTTCACAGGAAAACACAGCAGAGATTCATCCAGAGATGTTGACCAGGCGAAGGCACCTGAGATCTGATCCAGGCAGTTTATATAGCTAGGAGAGCTGGCTAACGAGCAGGATATGGACATCAGGTGAGACGGAGTGAAAGCTGAGACTGCCAATTAACCCAGTAGCCTGTGGAATGTTGGTCCATTCCTCTTTGATGGCTGTGCAAAGTTGCTGGATATTGGCAGGAACTGGAACATGTTGTCACATACACTGATCCAGAGCATCCCAACCATGTTCAATGGATGACATTGCCGGTGAGTATGCTGGCCATGCAAGAACTGGGATGTTTTCAGCTTCCAGAAATTGTGTACAGATCCTGCTGCAACATGATGTGATGGTTGTGGATGAATGGCACAACAATGGGCCTCATAATCTCATCACGGTATCTCTGTGCATTCAAAATGGCATCAATAAAATGCACCGTGTTCATTGTCCATATCATACACCTGCCCATACCATAACCCCACCGCCACCATGAGCCACTTGATCCACAACCTTGACATCAGCAAACCGCTCACCCACACAATGTCATACACGCTGTCTGCCATCTGCCCTGTATAGTGAAAACCGTGATTCATCCGTGAAGAGAACACCTCTGCAAAGTGCCAGACGTCATAGAATGTGAGCATTTGCCCTCTCAAGTAGGTTACAGTGATGAACTGCAGTCAGGTCGAGACCCCGATGAGGACGATGCGCTTTGAGTTCAGCTCATGATAAATAGGGGCAAATACAAAAGTGTTACGTTTATAATTTTGTTCAGTGTAAGCACTTTCCCCACTGTATGTCTGCATAGCGTTCAGCTTTAAAGTGTGTAAACCTAAAAAGGCACTTCTTTTTGCTCCTTTATAGTTAAATATGGTAACAAAAAAATGGTTTGTTTAATAAGAGCAAAAAAATAGTATTAATCCTAGCAAAAATCGCTTTAATGGTACACTCCATTCAAAATAAAAAAAACTGTAAATCTTGAGTTGCATACAGCAAGCTCAGGAGTTTCATTCTACATCCAGACATCTATCTAGCTGTCAATCGATACACAGTGAATAAGTGTTTTTACTTGGCTAGCAGTTCCTTTGGAGGTCCAATAATTGGTATTGCACAGGGGCCCTTTGGTGAATTTGTGCACTGTTGCCTCTGTTGCAATATGTAATGGGGCCCCCTGGCAACCCCGCTCTGTGTCAGCTGGCAGTGTCAACTGTGAAGTGATTGTAAATGATCACGTTGTAAAACAACCCATTCAGGTTAAAATAGAAATGAAAGGCAAAACATTTTGTATAGATATAAAAAAATGTAAATAATCAAATTCCCTCTGTTCTCAGCTACATAAGAGCTGGGGGGGAAGAGAAGCAGCAGCTTGCCAGTGAATGGCTGTGTGGGGGTCTGGACAAGTCTGATCATTGTAAGAGAGTACACCGAGTTCCCAGCACAGCTAGAGAACTGACCACAGTGTGTTCTCCTGTCAGTTTTTAATAGGAAAGCAGAGGGACTGCCAGGAATACCAGGGATTTCACATAAAGGAAGCAATACAAAGAGAACAGGATACTTTCTCATACAAGTACATGGTACAGCAGATACAAATCAGCAATATGTAGTGTTGGGGTAACAAACGCTTTAACATAAAGTATGCCTAAATCAAAGACAAGCTGCATAGTTAGTGCACTACTAGGGAGCAGTGCTTTGGATAAAAGTCATGGTTGTAATAGTTGTTGAAAGAACAACAGCATGTAATGTAAAGTACTGTGAACTATATACTGTATGCATTATACTTATCTATGCAGCAGGTGGCACTGTAGTATTATAGTGTATAATTCATGGGTAATGTGGTAATCACAGGATGTACCCTCTATTTCTAAGTGTGCACTCGTTTGTGTTCAGTTCCTGTTTCCTGTTACCATGATGTAAAGACATGTTCTGATATTTCTCCATGAAATTAAAGCATATTTCTGTATACAAGAAGCTTCCAGCGCATTATTTCAATACTCTGACAACAGGTTATGGGCCCAGGCACCCAACAGCACCCAGGCATTGGAGAGGATACTACAAGCTACTGAAAGATGATAAGCGGTTTAGATGTCAAAGCTGAACAATGCCAATTACCAGCTGTGAAAATTTTAACTGGAAATGTTTCTCAGCAAGGATGACTTGTGGCAAGTGCTGAATACAGACAGACTCACAAACGGAAAGACGGAGGACTGGGACAGGAAGGATAGACAGGCCATAAGAAAAGAGAAATGGCCAAAGTTACGTAGAATTCATTACAAAAACTGCATGAGTGTTCAAGCCTGAACAGCAAACTGTTTTTGCTACGAAAGCTATATAAGATGAGACTAGAAGAAGGCTAGCATATGTGTAACCACATGAAAGCTATGCTAGAAATCATAGAGCAACTGCATGCCATCGGAGATGATATCAAAAATAACCACATTGTTTCCCTGCTCCTCTGCAGCCTTCCGGAGACATTTACTGCTCTTATTAACGCTTTAGAAACCAGACCCGAGGAGGAACTAACGTTAGAATTTGTCAAAGGCAACTTAATTGATGAATATGACAGAAAAAATACACCATGATGACAACGATCTTAAGATGTACAAAGGCACAAAGCACAACAAAGAAAGCAGAGCCTGTTTTCACTGTAAAAGGACCAGTGACTTAAAAAAGGACTGTTCTATCTGGAAAGCCGAGCAGCGAAAGCTACAGCTATCCACAAAAGAAAGCGTCAAAGCAGCCACAAAGGAAACTACAAACACATCATGGAGTGGCATTGAGCAGCAAGCCACTCAGCTGGTGCATAGACTCAGGTGGGACAAGCCACACGACTAGCGATTAGGCTTTCTTCACAAACATTGATTACAGTGCAAAAGACAAAGTTTTCCTAGCAGACTATAAAAGCATAACTGCCAAAGCTAAAGACCAGGGCTTCCTGAACTGCATTACAGCACAAGGCAAGCAGAGTATCCTTGTAAAGAAAGTGCTGTATGTTCCAGAACTAGAAGACAGCCTTATATCAATAAAAAGTCTTTCAAATAATGGTCTCACAGTTAAGTTCCAGGGTGATAAATGCACAATTCACAATAATAAGCAAAGCCTTGCAAAAGGAAAACTGGATGATCACCTATACAAGCCAAAATAGTCTCTAATAACCTACACAGCAAATATATTCACTTATGGCACAGGCGGCTGGGGCACAGAAGTCCAGAAGCTATACAGGACATTATAAAGAGAGGTTTATCAGAAGATTTGACAATAATACCTTGCAAAGTGTTCATGAAATGCAAGTGCTGTATTGAAGCAAAAGCCACACGTGCTCCCCTTCCACAGGCATCTCAAAGAAAAACTACCCACCTCCTACAGCTCATACTGTCACGTACCTGGTGGTAGTCTGGCTTATGCGGGGGCAACCTCTCTTGCGGCCCTGGTTCGAGAACCCCTGATAGTGGGAACAGGGAGCTCAGGAGCACAGGGGGGCACGAGGGCTGGACAGTCCTTAGCTGGTAGACGGAAGTCCACTGGAGCTCGTGCAAACAGGAGAGTAGTGATTCAATCCGGGTCGGCAACTAGCGGGCGGTGCGGTACAGCGGGATCAGGCAAACGGATGGTCGGGTACAGGCAGGGTCGGCAACGTGCTGGCTGAAAAGGTACAAAGGGATTAGACAAGCGGATGGTCGTAGGAAAGCCGGGGTCAGATGCAGGCAGATAGCAACAAGTCCAAAGGGATAGCCGGGGTCACAGGAACGGGTAGTCACTCAGAAATAGCTTGCTGGGGGCACAGGTGCAGGAAACGCTGTAGAACGGACAGCACCGTGCACTAAGTCCTTCAGGTTTAAATAGGGCCGATTGGCGCCTGTTTCCGGCGCGTGCGCGCGCACGGTCGCGCGCGCGCACGCGGGTGCGCGCACGGGCGCGCGCGAACGCGCACGAACGCGCGCGAACGCGCACAGGCGCGCGCACCACCGCGGAAACTACTGGAACTGCTATATCTTCCTGACACATACACAGTGATGTATGCGGTCCAATGAAAACTCCCACGCCAGGGGGGAACAGATACCTACTGACTTTCATTGATGATTATTCCAGTTACACAACTACTTATCTGATGAAACACAAGAATGAAACATCAGAGAAACTTCAAGAGTTTGTTGCCATGTCTAGCAACAAATTCCAATGGAAATCAGGAATAATACGTACCGTCAATGGGGGAGAGTTCATAAGCAAAGAAGTGGCCTCATACCTGAAGAGACAAGGAATAGTACACCAGGCAACCACACCATACACTCCTGAACAAAATGGTGTAGCAGAAAGTAAAAATCGCACTCTTATAGAAATGGCCAGGTGCATGTTGTCGGATGTCAACCTACCTCACAGGTACTGGGCAGAAGCAGTCATGACTGCAACATACCTACAGAACAGACTACTCTCAAGAGCCATTAAAAGTACTCCATTCGAAATGTGGCATGGATCAAAGCCTGACATAGGGCTGGAGAACAGGACCATAGAGGGCATCTAGTAGGCTACAGTGAGGAAACTAAGGGTTACAGAATCCTACACCCAAAGACTGACAAAGTGAGAATAAGCCATAGTGTTTATTTTGATGAGAGCCCATCACCAGAAACACTGATCCCTGAAAGCTGTGAAGAGAGTATGCCAAGCAAACCAGAACAAAAGGTCGACCAAAGCTAACCTGTGCAAGAATCAGAACAAGAGGTGGAACTCACAATGCCAAAATCAAGTTCCCCACCAGATCCTGCTGAACTGCCTGAAGTCAGAAGATCCTCTCAGACTACAAATACCACCCCACAAGCTGTC
This sequence comes from Glandirana rugosa, assembly GCA_018402905.1. Taxonomy (NCBI): domain Eukaryota; kingdom Metazoa; phylum Chordata; class Amphibia; order Anura; family Ranidae; genus Glandirana; species Glandirana rugosa. Next base: position 1,054,621 of record BLSH010049313.1, read on the forward strand.
ATACACACTGTCAAAACACACAGCAACTAACATCCTGGGAAGACATAGAAAAACTGCCAAAACGTGAAGCCAATAAATGGAGAAAGGCAGCAGAAGAATTAAAGTCACTTTAAGAAAATAAAAACTGGACACTCACAGAGCTTCCTCCTAACCGCAAAACTGTAGGAAGTAAGTGGACTTTCAAAGTAAAGCAAGACGCAGAAGGGAATATCCACAAATACAAAGACTAGTTGCCAAGGGTTACTCACAGAAATTTGGTGAAGATTACGATGAAACATTTGCTGCCATCGTAAAACAAACCACCATCAGTGCACTTCTTGGTGTTGCAGCCGGGAAGGGCATGCAAGTGAAACACCTAGACGGTAAAACTGCTTTCCTACATGGAGACATTAAGGAAGAGCTCTACATGGAGCAACCACCAGAGTTTGAGCAAGGAGACAACCTTGTGTGTAAGCTTCAGAAGAGCATCTACAGTCTTAAAGGGGTTGTAAAGGCAGAAGATAATTACATACATTAAGATAAAAAAATCTTCTGTGTGTAGCAGCATCCCCTTAATACTTACCCTGAGCCCTTTCTCTCTCCAGCGATGTCCACAATCCCCTCAGCCATCCAGGACACTTCTCCTGATTGGCTGAGACACAGCAGCGGCGCCATTGGCTCCTGTGGCTGTCAATCAAAGTTAGTCAGCCAATCAGAGGAGAGTGGGGGCGGGCCGGGGCTCTATGTCTGAATGCATACCCAGAGCTCTGACTTGGCTCAGGTGACCCCATAGAAATCTGTTGGCTGAGGGGGCACTCGATAGGAGGAGGGACCAGGAGCAGAGAAGAGGGACCCGAGAAGAGGAGGATCAGGGCTACTCTGTGCAAATCCAACTGCACAGAGAGGTAAGTATAACATGTTTATTATTTTTTATTTTTCATTTTTTTTAAACGAGCCTTTACAATCACTTTAAGCAATCTGCAAGGATGTGGAATGAGAAAGTGAACAAAGTGCTAACTTGAGAGGGATTCTCAAGAAGTAAAGCAGACCCCTGTCTCTACTCCAGAAATCAAGAAAACAGATGGATATGCATCCTTATCTATGTTGATAGCATTCTAACTTGTTTTGAACAAGAAGGGGATTACAATAAGATAGTTCACAAGCTGAAAGTAGATTTTGAAATCAAAGGGCTAGGGAACATAAGCTACTATCTGGGAATCCAAATACATGAGAAGAAGATAGAAGTTATCTTCTCAACCAATCTCAGAAAATCTCAGAAATCTTGGAACAATTCCATATGCAAGATGCAAAGGAAGTGAGAACCCCTGTGGAACCAGGCTATCAAAAGAGCAATGAAGCAGAGAACTTGCTACCAAACAATGACATGTATCGCAGAGCAATTGGTAAGCTGCTATATGTTGCCACTGTGACAAGTCCAGACATAGCCGCAGCAGTGGGCATATTATGCAGGAAAGTCTCAGCTCCCTGTCAGCGTGACTGGAACGCAATGAAGAGAGTGATGCAGTACCTCAATGGAACAATTCAAATGAAGTTACGGTTGCCAGCAGCAACAGATCAAATACTGGTCAGATAGGTGGATGCTGATTAGGCCAGGGACTGCACAGACCGCAAATCCACAAGTGGATTTATCTTCCAGTATGGGGAAGGAATCATACGTTGGTCTAGCAGAAAGCAAATAACTGTCGCTCTTTCTTCAACTGAAGCAGAGTACATTGCAGCAGCACACGCGTGTCAAGAAGCGATATGGATTCGGCAACTTTTTGTGGACATTGGGATAGACATGCCAAAACCAATTCCCATTTTTGAAGACAACCAGGGATGTACAAAACTTACACAATGAGAAAGGGTCAATTCTAGGACCAAACACATCAACATCAAGTATCACCTACTAAGGGGTAATCAAGAGCAAGGTGTTATTGACATTCAATACTGCCCATCAGAGAGGATGACTGCTGATGAACTCACCAAGCCTTTGTTGAAGGAACGTCATAGTTATATCCAGAAGAAGCTGAATATAATTTGACAAAGCACATGCTGTTGAGAAGGGGTGTTGAAAGAACAACAGCATGTAATGTAAAGTACTGTGAACTATATACTGTATGCATTATACTTACCCATGCAGCAGGTGGCACTGTAGTATTATAGTCTATAGTTCATGGGTATTCTATGGTAATGTAATCACAGGATGTACCCTCTATTTCTAAGTGTACACTTGTTTGTGTTCATTTCCTGTTTCCTGTTACCATGATGTAAAGACATGTTCTGATATTTCTCCATGAAAGTAAAGTGTATTGCTGTATACAATAAGTTTCCAGTGCATGATTTCAATACTCTGACAACAATAGTAGTAGTGGAGTAGTATAATTTATAAGTTATAATACTAACAACCATAATAATATTTTATAATGTGAAAAAGTAATAATGCTATTGCATACAATTGATTTAAAAACCTAATACATTCGTCTTTAAACTCCATCATCCTTGCAGAACCTCATCTGTCCTATAATATTTTAGCAGAGGTGAAGCTCTGGGAGTTCAGAGGGTAATAAATCTACACTGCTTAGACTGACAGAAAATGTTATATATTGCACAGAGGGGGATCTGTGACTATCAACCATCCTGAGGCGGGGGCGTAACTACAGGGGTTGCAGGGGTTGAAATTGCAACCGGGCCCCGTGCTCCAGGGGGCCTGTGTGCCTCCCTTGTATACCTGGATAGGAGGGATGGTGGGGGCGGCATTTAGAGGAACCAATCTCTTACATTTTCCTCCTAATAGAGGAGATTCGTTTCTCTATATGTTGGGGGCGCCGCCCCCCCCCCCCTCTCCCCTATCCAGTTTACTTGTCTTCTGCTGTTCCCAGGGTCTCTGTGCGCTTCCCTGGTCCCCCCCCCCCCCCCACAGAGTTGCTGTCTTCCCCATCCTCTCTCCTGCCAGCTGCTGTAGAAGATGGAGAGATGGGAACGGGTTGGTAAATTTGTCAGAGTCAGTGATTGGTACCAATTGGTTCACTTATAACTGAAGAATAGTAAACTGTTTTTACTATACTTCTATTTCTGAATGAATAGCAGGCTCGGTATATAACTATTTGTTTATTCAGTGGGACCATAATAAAGGGATCAGTGGGAAGAGGGAAGGGCCCTGGCCAGAGGTCAGGGGGGCCCTTAATAATTTCTTGCACCGAGGCCCTGAATGTTCTAGTTACGCCTCTGTCCTGAGGTCTGACTTTAGCACTTCTATACTGGAAACTTCAGTTTATTTTTCCTAATGGGGCCCCTCTCTTACCCATGGCCCAATAGTAGCTGCCTGGGCTGCTATGGACATTGTTACATTACTGATAGATATAGATAGAAAATTAAGGTTTTTAATGGATACTGCACCTTCTTCTCCTATGCGGAAAATGTAATTTATAAAGCTCATATGCACACACATGCACACACACACACCACTGCTATACGCAGCTCCTATCTCTGTTTCATAGAACTCACCCACTCGTACTGAATCTGGGTATTTGCTGAGCCAGCAGGTCTGGCAGGAGGTCTCGCCGTTGTGAACCCTGATATCACACTCAAGGCTCCCGGCTGGACAAGGTAGGATGCTTGCTGCACTGTGTGGCATACTTACCTTATGTTAGGCTGTAGTAGATTACCATCCCACACACTTTCCTCTGTTTACTTATTGGGTGCCTGGCCCGCAGAGGCACCGCAAGCAACACAAATGAAGAAAGACCAGCAATTGTAGTACGTCTGCAGTCTTTACTCACAAAGCAGCATATGCCCATCCAGCCTTTCAGGAACACATGCTGCCCTTTAATTAAGGGGGCCTTGTTTCCCCATGATTTTGGACAGATATATTACGTTTGTTTGTAAGTAATACCACAACCACGCGCAGAGTCTTGCGCAAATAAATCTTTCTGCGGCAAATAATATAAGAAGCACAACCACTGTACAGGACTACTAACTCAGAAAAGCAATCTATGTAATCAATAACCTCAGCTGCCCCAAATATTATATCAGCTATTGGCACTTTTTTAAGTTCTGTACATGCATGTTGAGATTTTCACAGCTCTGCCACACAGCACCGCACTGTTTGGCACAGAAGATAGCCTAATTTTTATCTGCTGCAGAAATCATGCCCCTTCCCCTGGCCTGTGACTGGACAATGAAGGATGCTTCTTTACAGCAAAGTAGCACAACTGATTGGCTCCTTGTGATGCTTCTCCTCTCCAAGTTGTCTCCTTCTCCAAGTGTTGCTGTACAGGGACTGCAAGAGGCTAAATTGATTTGTCATCCTTTTTGGTAATTAATAGTACAGAATGTCATTTATTGCTTTTTTATATAACTGTAAATTATTCTGAGCTACTTCTCTCTTTCAAAGATTAAAGTGTATGAATAGGCAAAATGTTTTTTTACTTTTGGAATGTGAAAAAGGAAGGTTTTTTTTTGCTGTTCATGCATAAGAGGTGCTAAATCTCCTACTTTTAATGTCAAATGTTGTGAATGACTATCTCATTAGTTAGACAGAATCTCTTATTTTGGCTGTTTACAAATAGCAATGCACCCCCAAATGTAGGGAAGGAAATTTGAATATTTAGGCTCCATGCACACTGGACGCTATCTGGGCTCTCTCGGCGTCGGGCAGGAGACGCTGCTTACAAAATGTTCTTTAGCAGCGTTTTGTAAGCAGCGTTTATCAGCGTTTACCGGCGTTTATCGACGTTGGCATTTTCGGGCGTATTTTTTTTTCTCTTCATTAGCTTCCATTGACTGCAAAAAACACTGGACGGCGATAAACAGCCGTTTACCGGCGTTTATTGGCGTCCGACGTTTTTTGTGGTCAAAAGGACGACTTTTGAACGCTAATTCAGGCCGTTCAGATAACAGCCCAAAAACGCCACTGCTGATAAACGACAATTAACGTACATGTGTTCATGGACACATAGGATAACATAAAGTCGCGTTTTTGGGCTGTTAAAAAAAACGCCAAAACTACCAAAAACGGTCGTTTATCAGATACAGTGTGCATGGAGCCTTAGAAAACAGCAAGGAAGCAACATCAATGGTGATAAAGTCCAGAGTGATTTTATTTAATAATCAATAGAATTAATGAGGCAATGCGTTTTGGGGGTTCAAACACTGCTTTATGTTATGCAACTTCAGAAGTTCCTGAATTCTGAGACATATGGGAAAAATATGAATTTATATATATATATATATATAATTACAAAACAAATGAGCCCCAATGAAGGGGGAGTATTTGAACCCCTAAAAATGTTGGTTCTCTTATTCTATTGATTATTCATTAAAAAAAATAAACACTCTGGACTCTATCGCCATTGGTGTGGCACCCTTACTGATTTCTCCATGTTTGGTTGTTTTGTGCCTTCAGGGCACAGCAGGAAGTGAGAGAAATTCCCAACTTAGATGTCACCAGATCATTTGTCCTCAGTGAGAAATTTTCTCCTGCCACTTGCTCTAAAATTCTGAATTCTTCTTTCTATCTGGATGACAATGGTGACCAAGACAATTTCAGAGGGTGAATCTCCTGACAGAGAACCTAACCCTTCCCTATTCCATCCAAAACTCAAAAAAAAAACAAAAAAAAATTCTATACATACAAAGTCCAAAGTGTCATTGTATATATTATATGGGGAAAGGAGGTAGACTCTTGTGTGGACATTCACATACACTGTATTACCAAAAGTTTTGGGACGTCTGCCTTTACATGCACATGAACTTTAATGGCATCCCAGTCTTAGTCCGTAGGATTCAATATTGGGTTGGCCCTCCCTTTGCAGCTAAAACAGCTTCAACTCTTCTGGGACGGTTGTCCATAAGGTTTAAGAGTATGTCTATTGGAATGTTTGGCCATTCTTCCAGAAGCACATTTGTGAGGTCAGGCACTGATGTTGGACGAGAAGGTCTGGCTCACAGTCTCCGCTCTAATTCATCCCAAAGGTGTTCTATGGGGTTGAGGTCAGGACTCTGTGCAGGCCAGTCAAGTTCCTCCACCCCAAACTCGCTCATCCATGTCTTTATGGACCTTGCTTTGTGCACTGGTGCGCAGTCATGTTGGAACAGGAAGGAACCATCCCTAAACTGTTCTCACAAAGTTGGGAGCATGAAATTGACCAAAATGTCTTGGTATGCTGGCGCCTTAAGAGTTCCCTTCACTGGAACTAAGGGGCCAAAGCCAACCCCTGAAAAACCCCTGAAAAACAACCCCACACCGTAATCCCCCCTCCACCAAATGATTTGGACCAGTGCACAAAACAAGGTCCATAAAGACATGAATGAGCGAGTTTGGAGAGGAGGAATTTGACTGTCCTGACCTCAACCCGATAGAACACTTTTGGGATGAATTCGAGCGGAGACTGCGAGCCAGGCCTTCTTGTCCACATCAGTGGATGACCTCACAAATGCACTTCTGGAAAAATGGTCAAACATTCCCATAGACACACTCCTAAACCTTGTGGACAGCCTTCCCAGAAGAGGTGAAGCTGTTATATCTGCAAAGGGTGGGCCAACTCAATATTGAACCCTATGGACTAAGGGGATGACATTAAAGTTCATGTGCGTATAAAGGCAGGCCTCCCAATGCTTTTGGTAATATAGTGTACGTGCCCAGGCAATCAGCTTTCTACTCACATGGAGTCACGCTATGGCTTTATTCATAGACACAGCACTTTTATAAATTATTCTGCTGCTTTCAGCACCGTACATCACCCACAAAGCAGCAAGTTATAAATGAGAAGAAGAAGTGAAAGGGACACACTGCAGGGATTTGTTTAATCAAGTTTTCAAAGGAAATTGAGCACATACATGTGATCTCGGTGGTTCTAATTGGTATAAAATCCCCTACTGCTTACTTCTTTTCTGTCTGTCGCGTTCACATGTTGTAAGTATGCCAAGACAAGGATTTATATTTATATTATATAAATATATATATATATATATATATATATATTATATTTATTTATATTAAATGTATTTTTAATGCAAGCAATGCATGTACCAGGATTTGACCTAGCATCGGGCTCCTATAGTCTACTAGAAAATAGAGAGCAGGAGGGAGAAGCAGCACAAGGATTCAATCAGTTGTACAGAAGTGCAAGGGGCATGCTGATAGTGGGAGAGAGCAGAGTGACAGATAGATGGACTCTGCTGCTTATCTTCTCACTGTCTAGCCTCAGGCTGGGGAAGAGACAAGACCTCTAAGTGTTATTTACTGCAGCAGAGAAAAATCAAGTCTCCTGCTCTTCTAGACAGAGCTATGTAAATCCCAGGACTAGATTGACAAAAATATAAATCCCTTGTCAGGTAAATGGGCTCCCTTATATAATTTTATATCTGTGTATTTAGAGGTTTGCCTGGAGTTTTGTGTTTAATAGGGATACTGTGCTGTATTCTATTATTGTAACATTTAGTTACTGTATTGCATGATTGTTATATTGCATGATTATTATTTTAACTTTAGTTCTTGTTCTGTGTTGCTTTATATTGTACACTGCAGTGCATCAGCAGGACAGTAAGTGAGGCTGGGTTCACACAGGTCCAGCTGCGATTTGCAGTCCGGTGTCCTGTTCATTTGTGTTTACCAGTTCAGGTGTGGTTCAAGTGAGAATTCAGGAAAAAATTAAGGGAACCGGACCAAAAACGTAGAGGACCCTTTTAAAATTCGCACCGCAGCTGCCCCAGACATGTGTGACCCGGCACCATTGAAAGCCGGTCACACTCACATGTTATGCGAATTGGATGCGGTGTAAAACGCATCCAATTGGCAGATATGTGAACCCAGTCTAAAGGAAAATCAGTTAAAGCGGAACTAAACCCATCAATTTAATAATTTCTCAAAACAATTACATAAAGTGGAGTCCAATGTCACAAGCTGCACGTAGGCAGGCTCGTTATTGCAGATGAGAAATGTATAGTGTCTCTTTTGCAAAAAAAAAAAATACACCTACCTGTTGGCTCAGAGTGTTCTCTGGCATGTAAACTGCTCACATTGCTGGCGCAGTCACTGGGTGCCGAGTTGACTGATTGTTGCACATGCACCAACCAAGGAAATTAAACCAATGAGGCCAGAAGACCAGCATTTAGAAAAAGAAGACTGCACCGGGAAGGGACAGAAATTGAAGGAAAGCTGCGCTTTAAAGCATGCCATGAACAGTTTCATATACTCTCAACCGAACTGTCAAACCACCAAATGGCTGGTGTCATAACTGATCATTTGTGTAGCACCATGGCAATTGTGGTTAAACAGAGGCTAAGATGGCCATAGAAACAAGTGAAAGGGAGAAGGAATGTTTCCATAGCCAAAATAGGACTTTAAAGAGTATACAATTGCCAGTGAGGTGAGAAGGCAAACAATATGAGTTAAAAAATATTTTTATTGTACAAACATGAATAAAATATCGTAAAGAGGTTTAAAAACATATCGCAGTGTATAATCAATCACACAGAGATAAGGATAACAATTAGTACTTGTTTCCAGCAAGAGCATTAATTAGGTTGACTAATACAGAGTAAACCAATGCGTTTCACAGAGCTGTACCTCCGCTTCTTCAGGGAAACTCAGTATGTATCTACGTATCTAGTTACATAGTTAGGTTGAAAAAAGACAGTCCATCTAGTTCAACCACAAAAAATATATATATATACAGTGAGGAAAATAAGTATTTGAAACACCCTGCTATTTTGCAAGTTTTCCCACTTAGAAATCATGGAGGGGTCTGAAATTGTCATCGTAGGTGCATGTCCACTGTGAGAGACATAATCTAAAAAAAAAATCCAGAAATCACAATGTATGATTTTTAAACTATTTATTTGTATGATACAGCTGCAAAAAAGTATTTGAACATCTGAGAAAGTCAATTTTAATATTTGGTACAGTAGCCTTTGTTTGCAATTACAGAGGTCAAACATTTCCTGTAGTTTTTCACCAGGTTTGCACACACTGCAGGAGGGATTTTGGCCCACTCCTCCACGCAGATCTTCTCAAGATCAGTCAGGTTTCTGGCCTGTCTCTGAGAAACACAGAGTTTGAGCTCCCTCCAAAGATTCTCTATTGGGTTTAGGTCTGGAGACTGGCTAGGCCACGCCAGAACCTTGATATTCTTCTTACAGGGCCACTCCTTGGTTATCCTGGCTGTGTGCTTCGGGTCATTGTCATGTTGGAAGACCCAGCCTCGACCCATCTTCAATGCTCTAACTGAGGGAAGGAGGTTGTTCCCCAAAATCTCGCAGTACATGGCCCCGGTCATCCTCTCCTTAATACAGTGCAGTCGCCCTGTCCCATGTGCAGAAAAACACCCCAAAGCATGATGCTACCACCCCCATGCTTCACAGTAGGGATGGTGTTCTTGGGATGGTACTCATCATTCTTCTTCCTCCAAACACGTTTAGTGAAATTATGACCCAAAAGTTCTATTTTGGTCTCATCTGACCACATGACTTTCTCCCATGACTCCTCTGGATCATCCAAATGGTCATTGGCAAACTTAAGACGTGCCTGGACATGTGCTGGTTTAAGCAGGGGAAACTTCCGTGCCATGCATGATTTCAAACCATGAGGTCTTAGTGTATTACCAACAGTAACCTTGGAAACGGTGGTCCCAGCTCTTTTCAGGTCATTGACCAGCTCCTCCGGTGTAGTTCTGGGCTGATTTCTCACCTTCCTAAGGATCATTGAGACCCCACGAGGTGAGATCTTGCATGGAGCCCCAGTCCGAGGGAGATTGACAGTCATGTTTAGCTTCTTCCATTTTCTAATGATTGTTCTAACAGTGGACCTTTTTTCACCAAGTTGCTTGGCAATTTTCCCGTAGCCCTTTCCAGGCTTGTGGAGGTGTACAATTTTGTCTTTAGTGTCTTTGGACAGCTCTTTGGTCTTGGCCATGTTAGTAGTTGGATTCATACTGATTGTATGGGGTGGACAGGTGTCTTTATGCAGCTAACGACCTCAAACAGGTGCATCTAATTTAGGATAATAAATTTAGAGGAGGTGGACATTTTAAAGGCAGGCTAACAGGTCTTTGAGGGTGAGAATTCTAGCTGATAGACAGGTGTTCAAATACTTATTTGCAGCTGTATCATACAAATAAATAGTTTAAAAATCATATATTGTGATTTCTGGATTTTTTTTTTTATATTATGTCTCTCACAGTGGACATGCACCTATGATGACAATTTCAGACCCCTCCATGATTTCTAAGTGGGAAAACTTGCAAAATAGCAGGGTGTTCAAATACTTATTTTCCTCACTGTATATAACCATACAATCCCTTATACAATCCTTCACCCACAGTTGATCCAGAGGAAGCCAAAAAACCCCCAGCAAAGTGTGATCCAATTTGCTATAGCGGGGGAAAACATTCCTTCATGATCCACCGAGAGGCAATCGTGCACACCCTGGATCGACTTTACCTAAAAATGTTAGTACCCAGTTATATTATAGTTACATAGTTGTTAGATTATGAGAAAAACATCATTACAATCATAACAATCTATATATACACAATCATTTTGATCAACAAAAACAATGATACAGAGAGAAAATTTAGAAAAATGCTCACCAACTTCATCAGAATGTGGCTGTATGTATCTCTATGTATGCAAGGAACCAGAGCTATAGGCTGATCATATAGTCCATGGTGTCAGTACCCAGGACCAAGTCTGACAGACACTGGATCACACAAAAGCTGATGGCGGACAGTGGAAATAAGGTCTTTATGGACCTTGCTTTGTTCACTGGTCCAAGTCATTTAGTGGAGGGGGGATTATGGTGTGGGGTTGTTTTTCAGGGGTTGGGCTTTGCCCCTTAGTTCCAGTGAAGGGAACTTTAAGGCTTCAGCATACCAAGACATTTTGGACAATTTCATGCTCCCAACATTGTGTGAACAGTTTGGGGATGGTCCCTTCCTGTTCCCACATGACTGCGCACCAGTGCACAAAGCAAGGTCCCTAAAGACATGGATGAGCGAGTTTGGGGTGGAGGAACTTGACTGGCCTGCACAGAGTCCTGAATTCAATCTGATAGAACACCTGTGGGAAGAATTAGAGCAGAGACTGTGAGCCAGGCCTTCTAGTACAACATCAGTGCCTGACCTCACAAATGTGCTTCTGGAAGAATGGTCAAATATTCCCATAGACACACTCCTAAACCTTGTGGACAGCCTTCCCAGAAGAGTGGAAGCTGTTTCAGCTTCAAAGGGTGGGTCAACTTAATATTGATCCCTATGGACTAAGATTGGGATGCCATAAAATTTCATGTGCGTGTAAAGGCAGGTGTCCCAATGCTTTTGACAATATAGTGTATGTACTGCTCTATTAAAATCACTTAGATTTAGTTGACCTGCATTTGAGGAAAGGAAATGCAGCAAAACCACACCCTCAACATGAGCCCTAATAAAAACCTAATGCGGTAAAAGAAAAAGTCTTGGCTGTGGATACACTTAGCCAATTTTTTTTTTCTGTACATAAAAATAAAAATATGTGTCTTTTTTGTTCCAGAAATAAGATGGAAAGATCACCAGAGTGGATTCTTCTTCTCTTCCTGTTCAGCCTTGGCCATGGCTTCCCCCCATGGAAGGACAGAAATGCTCTAATAGAAGAGGAGAACAGTCGCCGGGTTGGGGGCAACATCGTCTTGGGAGAGAGAGAGAAAGAAGCCAACAGAAATCTGATGAAGATTAAAGCAGATGAAATGAGCCAGGCGGTTGCCACAGGGATCTTTCCTCCCAGCATGCATTTTTTCAAGGCCCGCAGCCTTATACAGCAGAGCAAAGTATTTAAGATTCTAAGAAAGATGCCAAAAGGTAAGAGAAGACCATTGCCAAGGTCAGTCTTGCTTTTACAAAACCAAGTCCAGGATCATGTTGCAGCTTTACCTCCTACAGGACAGTCATATAACAAAGCAACACTAACTCCATGCTTTGAGTAACAGAGGATTATGGGAAAATGTACTGTGTGGCGCTATAATGATTCAGCCTTTACAGTGCAGTCATAAAAGTACTATGCCATCTCCATGGTTCTTTATGTTTAGGGAACAGAATTGTCAGAAAGAACTCCAAGGTAGGAACCATGATGGCCTTGCAGGTTCATTCTCCTTAACAATAGTCACATGACTGTTCATCACCAGCTAACAGGGGATTATTGGTCCTATCTATACAAGAACAAGCAGCCACACTCTGTGATCATAAATCCTATTTTGGTGAGAGGAGTCACAAGGCACTTTGTAGTACAGAAAACATCTCTATTGTCTACTTTTTGTAAA
>BLSH010049313.1:1098751-1118265 GCA_018402905.1 Glandirana rugosa
CCCCCCCCCCCCCCCCAAAAAAAAGGGCAGTTAAAAAAATGTAAAAATCTTAAAATTATAAAAAAAAAAAATTGAAAAAAATTAAGGATTCATTCAAATGTGCTTTATTCTCTGAAGAGCAGTCAGCATTTGGATCACTCTTCAAAATGCATCCTCCGCTGTGCATAGCGAGAGGTCTTTGCTCTTTTACAAAGAGGCAAGTTCAGCCAGGACAACTGCCTGCTTTAAGCCTGCACTAGTGCAGAGCAGTGCTATTCACCTTAATCAATCTTTTTTGAGGGAGGTATAATCTCTGCCATGGCCGTGAAGCATAGAATCGCATCTGCGGCATTTTAGGGAAAATATAATTTGATATTTTCAGGGGGGGCTGTCAGTTAGGTTGTACTGGGCCCTGTGATTTATAACAGCAGCCCTGCTCAAAGGTATTTAGTAGGGTTGAGGTCAGGGCTCTGTGCAGGCTACTCAAGTTCCTCCACACCAAAATGGTCAAAACCTGTCTTTATGGACCTGGCTTTGTGCGCAAACGTACAATCCTGCTGGAACAAAACTTGGTAATTTGGAGGAGTGTCCACATGCCTTTAATCATATAGCGTACATCTTTCCCCTTATGACTCTCCTTTGTCTGATTTAATTTCTCCTTCAGGTCCTTCTCTTGGTGTCTGACCTTCGCAACCACCCAGCAGCCGCCCTCCTGGCTGATGGCCACCCACTGGTCATAAGTTCCGATGACCCATCTGTCTTTGGATCCGAAGGATTGTCATATGATTTCTATGAGGTGTTCATGGGGTTTGGGGGGATGGAGGCTGATCTGAAGACTCTCAAACAACTGGCACTGAACTCAATCACGTAAGGAAAACATGTAAACTGCCTATCTGTTTTCAAATTATGTGAAAGAACATAAAATAATGAGTGGGGTCATTTTCAGCACATGATCAGGTCCATAATAGTTGATAGGAGCTTTTATACCCCACAGGAGACATTTAAGTCTTAAAAACTTGTCTTTGGCCGAAATGGTTACATTTCACTGAAATCCCTCCATTTTTAAGGTCATTTTGGGGAAAATAAGTTTCCCCCTCAGTTTCCCTTATCCCTAGTGGAGGGTTGTGTGTCATTTACTTGCTAATAGGTATTGGACTTTTTCACCATCCTCCTAAATGCAATAGAAAGTTCTTCAAAGGGCGGTGCCAGATTTCAATCAGTGCTTCTTTGTTGGCTAACTCGTTACTGCTTTACAAAATTGATGTTGAGGAAAACACACAGCACATTCCACAATGTATTTTAGGCCTCATACACACGGGCGTTTTATAATAAATAAGCAAAACGCCAGGTCCGACGTTTTTTAACCACTTCCGGACCGCCGTACGTCGTTTGACAGCGGTACTTTAAAGTGGAATACCGTTGTTATGGTAGCAGATAGCTACCATAACCCCGGTATCTTTTTTTTCTGCAGGCGATTCCCTGCAAGATAAAAGTGGTCTTAGCGGCGGATTCGCCGCGAGATCACTTTTATCAGCGGCGGGATAGGTGCCCCCCCTCCCACCGCTTTCCGGTCATCTCCGCCGCTTACCGGACCCGCCGGCAGCAGCGGAGATGATCGGGTCCTTTCCCTCCAGTGTCCGTGTGCCGAGTGAGCGGCTGAAGCCGCTCACCCGGCTCCATTACATGGCTGGGCGGAAGCTACGTCACAAGTAGCTTCCGCCCAATGCTCTTAAAGGGGACATTTTTTTTTTCCCCCTGCCATTTTTTTCAAAATTTCTTTTTTTTCTTTTTTTATGCATTTAAGTCTAAAAATGAGATCTGAGGTCTTTTTGACCCCGGATCTCATATTTTGGAGGTCCTGGCATGCTTTTTTCTATTACAAGGAATGTTTACATTTCTTGTAATAGGAAAAAAAGTGATAAAAATTTTTTTTTTAAAAAGAAAGTTGTAAAAATTAAAATTAAAAAGTAAAATAAATAATTAAAAAAAAAAAAAAAAAAATTTAACGCGCACCGTCCTTGCGAGCTCGCGCGCAGAAACGAACGCATACGTAAGTCCCGCCCACATATGAAAACGGTGTGCAAACCACACATGTGAGGTATCGCCGCGATCGTTAGAGCGAGAGCAATAATTCCAACCCTAGACCTCCTCTGTAACGTAAAAATGCTAACCTGTAGAATTTTTTAAACGTCGCCAATGGAGATTTTTATGGTGCATAGTTTGTCGCCATTCCGCGAGCGGACGCAATTTTGAAGCATAACATGTTGGGTATCATTTTACTCGGCGTAACATTATCTTTCACAATGTGGAAAAAAATTGACCTAACTTTACTGCTGTCTTATTTTTTAACAAAAAAAACTGAATTTTTTCAAAAAAAATCGCGCTTGTAAGACCGCTGTGCAAATACGGTGTGACATAAAGTTTTGCAATGGCCACCATTTTATTCTCTAGGGTCTTAGAAAAAAAAATATATAATGTTTGGGGGTTCTAAGTAATTTTATAGCAAAAAAACTGTTTTTAACTGAAAACCACCGAACTCCAAAAAGAGGCTCGGTCTTAAAGTGGTTAAAAAATCGGCGGTTTTTGCGGCGTTTTGCATCGGCGTTAGCGAGCGTTAGTGAGCGTCGGCGTCAATAGGCGTTTTTTAAAGAAAAATCAGTCCTCTGCTATTTTTCAACCTAAAACCGCCGGCGTCAAAAAACGCTTGTTAACGCCGGTATGGCGTTAGCAAGCGTTAGCGAGCGTTTTGCCGATTGGCGTCAAAAAACGCCAAAACGCTACAGCTACAGAACGCGATGGTCCCGCGTTCTAAAAACAGCTCACTAACGCCGACACCCTCTACTGCTCACTAACGCCGGCGTTTTTAGAAGGCCATTGAATAACATGGAGAGCTGCAAAAAACGCCTACAAACGCCGGCGTGCAAAATGCCCGTGTGTATGAGGCCTTAGGGTTTCAACAACCTACTGAGAGTGAGAGGCCCATGCAGCACATTTCGAGATGGACTGGGGACATGATGACACCGATATTTCTAAAACTAGGAAGCTACATACTTATGATACCCTCATGTTTCAGCACTCCCAGTATAAGGATAAATTCTCAAGTAAGTGCCAACAATTGGCATTTGGCAATGTCTAGTCTTTATTTGTAGGTATGGGGAGGACAGGTTTTCATTTAAGACAGCATCTCAGATTGAACTTTATATGACTCATTCAAGTATCCAGCACAGCAGTAGATATTGCCACTTCCCAGCGCTGAAGGCTATGCTGATAAGCCCATCACCATGCAAAAGGTCGCACAGGTAAGTAGTGCGACAGAACTATCACCCATTGTTGAGATAGTTTCTAGTACTGGATAGAAGGATCTGATAAACTGGGATTTCAGACAATACCAAGTTTTGGATAGAGTGCAAAAGGATTAGAAACTTTTTTTAGTTTTTCACTGCTGTCTGTGTCTACACTAGGGAGACACCCCTCACTTGGTGACCATATGAAAATTAGAGGAAATCTCCCAAATGGGAACACATTTGGCAATAAAAGTAGTCAAAAGAACTTCTAACTCTTACGCACTCCCATCAAAAACTTTTCAAAAGTTTTGCCTTGGTCCAGTTCAGACAAGGCTCTTACATAAGCCGTATAGTTTACAGAATTTAAAGTAGAACTATGTGCAATTTTTTTATATTTTGGATAGAGTAAGAGAGTGTTATAACCCCTGCTTGTTCAGTTTTTTTCCCATTTCTATCCCATTGGGAGATTTCCCTTCACTTACTGTCCCATAGCCAAAACAGAAAGTGAGAGGAATTCTCTGCAAATTAAGACAATTCCTTGGGGACCTCAATGCCACCAGAACTGGTTTCCTTATTGGAAGGTTTCTCTTCTATTACTTTTCTGGAGACAACCTAAAAGTTCGGATTTTCTTTTACTTTCAATGATAATGGTAAACAGGGCAAATAGAGAGGATGAATCTCCCTATTAGAGATGGGCTGAACACCTCTCAAACAGAGAAAAAGTTCTGACCCAAACGTGGAACCCCATTGAAGTCTATGGAAACCGAACTTCAAAAGTCTTGAAGGCTTATATGCAAGTAATTGGCCATAAAAAGTGTATGGAGGGTCCGGCTACTGCCCTGGGGGACATGTATCAATAAAAATAATCCTTTAAATATAGTGCCTGGGGGGTCCCCTTAGTCTGCCTGTAAAGTAGCACATCTGCACTGTGTATAGAACCTGCTGCAGCAAAAATAAAATTTCTAAAGAAAAATCACATTTAAATTGACTCGCGGTTGCAATTTACAGCCCCCTGGCCATTTAAAAAAAGGAAGAAAAAAAAAGTCCATACCAGACCCCTCGGGTCGGGGGACTTATTGGAATCTGGAAGTCCCCTTTAAGATCCTGTCCCCTCCCATGTGAATGAGTATGAGTTACATTATACCCCTACCCATTCACCAAAAAAGTGTCAAAAAGTCATGAAAACACAGAGACAGTTTTTGACAATTCCTTTATTAAAAATAAAAAATAAAAAAACAGTATCCCATGATGTAAATCCATGGTCGAAAAAAAGCAAAGACAAAAATGCTCTGCACTTATTCATGGCTGATCGCCGAATGCCTCCTCCGCAGTCTGACGTCACTTGTGACGTCACCTGGTGGCACCGCCCCCTTGTGATGTGACACCCCTTCGCCTGACTTGACTACCACTTTAAAGGCTCGTACACACTATAAGAAAATCAGGCAAACATTTTCGTCCAGAGAATTTTCGTACAATTTTCGTATAGTGTGTACACAACTTTCAACAACCGATTCCGAATTTTCGTATGAAAATTCTTGGATGGACAAACTCCAAAATTTTTCTTGGATGGGAACAGAATGACAGATTTTTGTTTAATGTGTACCGTTATTGTACGATTTTCGTAAAAGAAAAATGAAAAAAGAAAGACTGCGCATGATCAGAAACAATAAACCACAAAAAAGAAAGCCTTAGTCGTACGAGAATTTTCGTACAAATTTTCTTTCATCAATTCCGATTTACTGTGAAACAACGAGAAAAATTGGACGAATAGTCACTCGATTTTCTTATAGTGTGTATCTCACTTTACACCAAGGTTTGTTTAAGGTCGTTTCCCGGCAGTTGAGTTTAGAGGCTTTTTTTGGAACGCAAAAAATGCGTTCAGACGCCAGTTCAGAGGCATTTGAAACACCAAACAGCTTTTAAATGCACCTAAACGTGGTAACCTGTGTCTAGGAGCATTTCGTTTACAGGCGTTTCCATTTAAAAAAAAAAACATTTTTCAAATATGCTCTTAGATGCGAACGCGCCATGCAAAATGCGGCAAAACAGACGTTTTAGACACCGGTTTCTAGCTGTCAAGATAAAAATTTCAGGGGAGGTTGAAACAGTGTTCCATGTAAATGGAGCCTTACTAATTTTTTACGGACAATTGTTTTTTTTTTTAGCTGTCAGTGGAGAAGCCCATTGACAACTGATGACTCATCAGTTGTTAAGGACACCACGGCCGGCTTCCCGGCCCCGCTGCTTAACAAGCAGCTTTTATTGCAGCCTGATTGGGCAAAGCTTTGCCCAACCAGGGAGCAGAATTAACTGTGCAATGTGCAGTGCTTTGTAGGGCGTTCGGCAGGGCAAACACCAGCTGAACACCCTGAAAATTTGGGTATTCCCCGACAGGGCAAACAGCCAATGTTCGACCCGAACTCATGCTTGGGCCGAACCATTCGCCCAACACTACTCCCTATTGGGGCAACAGACAGCAATAAAAACTGGCAGGTGTTCTAATCCCTCTCCAATCTATCCAAATCTAAATGAAACGTTTTGCCTTTAGTTATACTTTAATGTGAGTTCATGATGTGTCACCCTGATCTTGGGATTTGGAGCAAACTGTAGCTGATCTCTATTTTCAGCAGAAAGGATTTTGTAACCACACTAAAATCTGGTTTTACTGTTTGTGTCCTGCATACAGCTACAGCTCATTGTCCACAGAAGGTAAGAATAAGCTCATGGAAATGTGGCAGAAGAACTGGGATAAGTTCATTGAAGATTTAGCCAATGAAGCCTATGGCACCAGCCAGTAGGAGGTGAAGGCTTACAATTGATCGGAGACCCATTATTCGACATCCCATAAAGCTGCTGGAATACAGAGTGCTTTCTTTTCTTCCCGAGACCACTTCACACAACACCGGACCAAAAAAGGCTCACTAACAGGAGGGGAGTGAAGTGTGTGTTAATGGAGACAACTGTGCGCGATAAAAGTTGGGACAGGAGAATTCTGGGAGACGAGACAACATAGAGAAGAAGGAAATGTAGGAGGGAGGGCAGACTTAGTATGTTTTCAATACTGTTTTAAGTTTCTTAATTATCACTCCTGAGCTGTGCACAACGGGGTAAGGAGTGCCAAAATTGTATTCAATATCTGCTGTTTTAACCACTTCAGCCCCGGAAGGATTTCACACTTTAGGACCAGAGCCCTTTTTGCGATTCGGCACTGCGTCGCTTTAACTGACAATTGCGCGGTCGTGCGACGTTGTACCCTAACAAAATTTGCGTCTTTTTTTCCCCATAAATAGAGCTTTCTTTTGGTGGTACTTGATCACCGCTGCGTCATTTCTGATTGCCGCTATAAACAAAAGAAGAGCGACAATTTTGCAAAAAAAAAACAAATTTCTTACTTTTTGCTAAAATACAAATCCAAAAAAAAAACATTTTTTTCATCAGTTTTGGCCGATTTATATTCTTCCTCATATTTGTGATAAAAAAAAATCGCAATCGGCATTTATGGATTGGTTTGCGCAAAAGTGGCCGCGTTTACAGACGAGAATTAATTTCTGGGGTTTTTATTTATTTTATTTTTTTTACTAGTAATGGCGGCGATCTGCGATTTTTAGCGGTACTGCGATATTGGGGCAGACATGTCGGAACATTTTGACACTTTTTTGGGACCATTGGCATTTATACAGCGATCAGTGCTATAAAAATGCACTGATTACTGTGTAAATGCCATTGGCAGGGAAGGGGTTAACTTTCAGGGGCGCTCTAAGGGTTAACTGTGTTCCCTGGGCGTGTTCTAACTGTGTTTGGGCTGCCCTAGCAGGGGAAGGGAAGTGATCACAGCTTCCATGTAGAGGAAGGCTGTGATCACAGCCCTTCCCCCTCTCACAGAACGGAGGTCCATGTTTACTTACACGGACCTCCGTTCTTTCACTCCGGGGGCATCGCGGGTAGCCGGCGGAGATCGAGTCCGCCGCACCCTCTCCCTGGCCCCCCCGGACACAGTGAGCGTGCGTATGACGGCAGTTTGCGTTATCGAGCCACTTTGTCGCCGTCAACCTGCGGTTGACGGTCGGCAAGTGGTTAGAGGCAGAAATTAAGAGGAACACCCCACCAGAATGCAAAAACAACGAGCTCTTCAAGTCAGATGTAACGTGTTTTGCCTCCAAGGTGTCATCAAATATGCAGACAACAGCATTAAAAAAATATACCTTTAAAATATTGTTTTTACATTCACCATTTTTTTGTTTTCTAAGTGCATTGAGTTCCTAGTGAGAAAAAAAAACTATTATTTTACAAGCAGAGGAATATGAATTATGTCAAAAACAATCTAACTGTATCTCAAAAACAATTTAATTATTATTATTATAACATACAATTATGACATACAATAACTATAACAATGCTAAGTCGCAGCACAGCAGAATATATGCTTTACAAGTAAATATTTAAATGATATAGTATTTAAATACATATTTAATACTGTACATGACAAAATGTTCCCAGAGCAACTATGAGTTGCAGTAACTGCATGCTTTCAGTTTTTCTCTGTTGTGATTGAAACACTGAACTGAGCTGTCTGATAAGGAGCCACTAATACTCATTTACTTGTCTACATTTTAACTTGAGCTGTTGAGATCGGTAAGGCTCCATGCACACTAGCGTTTTTTTTTTAAGCTAAAAAAATGCCGGAAAAAATCACTAGCTAAAAAATGCTGGTAATAGCTTTTTATAGTAGCGTTTCTGCTGTAAAAATGCTCCAGAAAACTCTACAAAAACATTTTTTTTCTGCTCCTAGACCAGGGTTTCTCAACCAGGGTTCCTCCAGAGGTTGCTAGGGGTTCCTTGAGCAATGGTCAATTTCTACCTCTCAGATAAATTCCCACTGACATTATTGTTTTTTTTTTAGCTATCTGTAAGGGGGTAATTCTTCTCAATGACCACAAGTGTAGGGAGCATTCTTCCCATTCACCATCACACTAATGTATCATGAGTTGTAGATCTTTAATTTTTAGCAGGGGTTCCCCGAGACCGTAGGATTATTTCAAGGGTTCCTCGGTGTTGAAAAGGTTGAGAAAGGCTGTCCTAGACGCTGAAGTTCAAAAAACGCTAATAGCCTAAAGTAGTGTGCATGGACACATAGGATAAAACTATTCAGCTTCTAGGAGCAGAAAAATACTAATAACAGCTTCTAGGAGCTTACAAAAAACGCTAGTGTGCATGGAGCCTAAAGAACAGCAAAGAAAAAAAAAGTGAAAAAGAACTCAAAGCTCCACCTGTTGGCTGTATTCAGTGCTATAACTTGTTTATAGGCAAAATCTCCTCTTTACCTTACTAAAGAAAAAAACATATATTTTAAATTATATATCCCTATCCTGACTATACCAAAGAAAGAAAATATGTACAAAACGATTATACATCCTCTATAAGTAGTGATAACATCTGGCAAATTACTTTCTTTCCTTGTGCCGCTAGTTAATAAGGTTCCTTTGATGTTCTCCGTGCTGTATGTCAATTTTACATTGAAGGATGTGAAGCCGACACATTTAAAAGATACCTAAACCCAAGAACCAAAATGTAGAATTGTTTTCCAGTTCGTAGATGTGGTGGCTGCATTCATTTTCTTTTTTCAGGCTTAAAAACATTTTTAACAAATGCATAAATAACTTGTTGATCCTGCCAGAAATGTAGGGTCCTTGTCACTTCCTGGGAACTGCAATGAAAGCAAAAAATCTTATTGTTCTTCTCTATCTACTAATCCCATCACCCAGCATGCAATGGACATGAAAAAAGGCAGACATGTAATCCAGCCTGTTGGCAAGCATGGCTTCCTCTTGTGGAGGAGTGCATGCTGTCATTCTTTTAGAAGAAGTGTGTTATCTGCAAGATCTTACCACCGTGTGAAAAAAAAAAAAAGAAGACAATGTATACAGTCAGCTACAAGGACCGGTATTCTGAAATTTTTGTTTTTGGGTTTAGATACACTTTAAACGGGTAAAAATGATTATTAATGGCTTCTTCACAGGAAGAGCTTGAACATGTGGAATAGACTCCCTCAAGAGCTGGTTCTGTCCAGCTCAGTAGTAAAAAAAAGAAAAGCCTGGATGTTTCCTAAATACACATAATATGCATTTTAATATTTATTGATACAGTTGATCCAGGGAATATCTGCAGAGTGGCAGAAAATATACCCACAGTTCCCTATACAGTACTAAGGGGCATTATGAGACCATTGTGACCCCAGATTTAATCCAACTTGCATTATAGGATCAGCAAAGAATATTTTTCCCTTCCTCTGGACCAAATGTAAAGTTCATGGAAAGCTCAACCTGATGAATATATCTTTGGTGTGCGTTTATGAAGCAGTGCAAAAAATCCACTGCTCCATTCTCCGGCATTCACAGAGATCGTTCTCCTCTGGGTGCCAGTTTATGAACTCGTGTAGATTGCTTCACCTCTAGCGAAGTGAAGTGATCTACAAACGGTTCAAACAGTGGAGAACGCCTCCTGATACTGTGATCTCGGTACCAGAAATTCACAGAAACTCAGAGATGTCCGTTTATTAAGCAGTGATAAATTATCACTGCTCAGTAACGGACATTCTCTGAGGAGCCCGCCCACATTCTTAATAAAATGATTAGTCCCCCTACACTATATATGTATACATAAACACACACACACATTATATATACACATATACACACATAGATTATATATGCACATATATATATATATATATATATATATATACACACACACACACACATCATATATATGTAAATACATATATACAGGGAAAGGGGGACATGGCTAATGTGTTGGGGGGTCTGAACGAGGCAGAAGGAAGTCTATAATCTTCCTTCTCCCCCCTGGGATTCTCTCTTCACTACAATTCTCCACCTGTGAGCTGGTGAAGCGGGCAGTGTGAATTCTGACCCAGATCGCCAGTGAAGTGCAGAGATCGCAGCTTCATAAACTGGCCGTTTCTATGTCAGTGAATGACAGCTTTTCTGCGTGCAAAGATAATCGGTGAACGTGTTCTCTCCCGATTATCTCTGCTTCATAAAATCATTGCCCACTGATCTGTATCCCATGATAATTGCCCTAAAACTATATTTTTGTCTGCAATTCTTCTGCTTGTCTGCTACTGATACCAATGATGCCTTGTAGTAAGCATTGCTGAATGGATCTCCCTCCCTAGTTCCTCTCCCACTGGAAGACAATATGGATCCCTGTCACAGGAAAAACTGTTTGTATTTTTTAAAGAGATTTCATTTCTGTTCTTGTATAATATGTTATCGTGTACATAGCTACAGATAGTCATTTATATGGCGATATAAATGTATATTGTTGAGGTTCCTTGTATAAAATTATACTGTTCCAGGCTTTCTTCTCCTTTTTGTGTACCCCAATGGGGTTGAAGCAGAATTCCAGTTAAATTACAAAAAACAAGGTTAATATATATATATATATATATTTTTTTTTTTTAACCTTGTTTTTTGTAATTTAACTGGAGTTCTGCTTCAACCCCATTGGGGAACACAAAAAGGAGAAGATTTTATATATATATATATATATATATATATATATATACATAAATACACAGTATCTTACAAAAGTGAGTACACCCCTTACATTTTTGTAAGTATTTTATTATATCTTTTTATGTGACAACACTAAACTGCTGGCAACAAAAGCCTGTACACCCCTAAGTGAAAATGTCCAAATTGGGCCCAAAGTATCAATACTTTGTGTGGCCACCATTATTTACCAGCACTGCCTTAACCCTCTTGGGCATGGAGTTCACCAGAGCTTCACAGGTTGCCACTGGAGTCCTCTTCCGCTCCTCCATGATGACATCACGGAGCTGGTGGATGTAAGAGACCTTGCGCTCCTCCACCTTCCGTTTGAGAATGCCCCACAGATGTTCAATAGGCTTTAGGCCTGGAGACATGCTTGGCCAGTCCATCACCTTTACCCTCCGCTTCTATAGCAAGGCAATGGTCATCTTGGAGGTGTGTTTGGGGTTGTTATGTTAGAATACTGCCCTGTGGCCCAGTCTCCGAAGGGAGGGGATCATGCTTTGCTTCAGTATGTCACAGTACATGTTGGCATTGTTCCCTCAATGGACTGTAGCTCCACAGTGCCAGCAGCACTCAAGCAGTCCCAGACCATGACATTCCCACCACCATGCTTGACTGTAGGCAAGACACCCTTGTCTTTGTACTCCTCACCTGGTTGCCGCCACACACGCTTGTCACCATCTGAACCAAATAAGTTTATCTTGGTCTCATCAGACCACAGGACATGGTTCCAGTAATCCATGTCTTTAGTCTGCTTGTCTTCAGCAAACTGTTTGCGGGCTTTCTTGTGCATCATCTTTAGAAGAGGCTTCCTTCTGGGATGACAGCCATGCAGACCAATTTGATGCAGTGTGCGGCGTATGGTCTGAGCACTGACAGGCTGAACCTCCACCCCTTCAACCTCTGCAGCAATGCTGGCAGCACTCATACGTCTATTTCCCAAAGACAACCTCTGGATATGACGCTGAGCACGTGCACTCAACTTCTTTGGTAGACCATGGCGAGGCCTGTTCTGAGTTGAACATGTCCTGTTAAACTGCTGTATGGTCTTGGCCACTATGCTGTAGCTCAATTTCAGGGTCTTGGCAATCTTCTTATAGCCTAGGCCATCTTTATGTAGAGCAACAATTCTTTTTATCAGATCCTCAGAGAGTTCTTTGCCAAGAGGTGCCATGTTGAACTTCCAGTGACCAGTATGAGAGAGTGAGAGCGATAACACCAAATTTAACACACCTGCTCCCCATTGACACCTGAGACCTTGTAACACTAACGAGTCACATGACACCTGGGAGGGAAAAATGGCTAATTTGGCCCAATTTGGACATTTTCACTTAGGGGTGTACTCACTTTTGTTGCCAGCGGTTTAGACATGGCTGTGTGTTGAGTTATTTTGAGGGGAGAGCAAATTTACACTGTTATATAAGCTGTACACTCACTACTTTACATTGTAGCAAAGTGTAATTTCTTCAGTGTTGTCACATGAAAAGACATAATAAAATATTTACTTTACACTTTTGTGAAATACTGTATATATATATATATATATATATATATATATATACACATATACAGTGGGGCAAAAAAGTATTTAGTCCGCCACCAATTGTGCAAATTATCCCACTTAAAAAGATGAGAGACGCCTGCAATTTTCATCATAGGTACACTTCAACTATGAGAGACAGAATAAGAAACAAAATCCAGAAAATCACATTGTCTGATTTTTAAAGAATTTATTTGCAAATTATGGTGGAAGATAAGTATTTGGTCAATAACAAAAAGTTCATCTCAATACTTTGTTATATACCCTTTGTTGGCAATGACAGAGGTCGAACGTTTTCTGTAAGTCTCCACAAGGTTTTTACACACTGTTGCTGGTAGTTTGGCCCATTCCCCCATGCAGATCTCCTCTAGAGCAGTGATGATTTGGGGCTGTCGCTAGGCAACACGGATTTTCAACTCCCACCAAAGATTTTCTATGGGGTTGAGATCTGGAGACTGGCTAGGCCACTCCAGGACCTTGAAATGCTTCTAACGAAGCCACTCCTTTGTTACCTGGGTGGTGTATTTGGGATTATTGTCATGCTGAAAGACCCAGCCACGTTTCATCTTCAATGCCCTTGCTGATGGAAGGAGGTTTTTACTCAAAATCTCATGATACATGGCCCTATTTATTCTTTCCTTTACATGGATCAATCGTCCTGGTCCCTTTGCAGAAAAACAGCCCAAAGCATGATGTTTCCACCCCCATGCTTCACAGTAGGTATGGTGTTCTTTGGATGCAACCCAGCATTCTTTCTCCTCCAAACACGACAAGTTGAGTTTTTACCAAAAATTTCTATTTTCGTTTCATCTGACCATATGACATTCTCCCAATCCTCTTCTGGATCATCCAAATGCTCTCTAGCAAACTTCATACTGGCCCGCACATGTACTGGCTTAACCACTTCAGCCCCGGAATGATTTCACACTTTAGGACCAGAGCACTTTTTGCGATTCGGCACTGCGTCGCTTTAACTGACAATTGCGCGGTTGTGCGACTTTGTACCCAAACGAAATTTGCGTCCTTTTTTTCCCACAAATAGAGCTTTCTTTTGGTGGTATTTGATCATCGCTGCGTCATTTCTGATCGCCGCTATAAACAAAAGAAGAGCGACAATTTTGCAAAAAAACCCAAATTTCTTGCTAAAATACAAATCCAAAAAAAAAATCCAAAAAAAAACATTTTTTTTCATCAGTTTTGGCCGATTTATATTCTTCCTCATATTTGTGATAAAAAAAATCGCAATTGGCGTTTATTGATTGGTTTGCGCAAAAGTGGCCGCGTTTACGGATGATGAGAATTCACTTCTGGGGTTTTTATTTTTTTTTTTATTTTTTACTAGTAATGGCGGCGATCTGCGATTTTTAGCGGTACTGCGATATTGCAGTGGACATGTCGGACTATTTTAACACTTTTTTGGGACCATTGGCATTTATACAGAGATCAGTGCTATAAAAATGCACTGATTACTGTCTAAATGCCATTGGCAGTGAAGGGGTTAACCTGCAGGGGGCGCTCTAAGGGTTAACTGTGTTCCCTGGGCGTGTTCTGTGTGTGGGCTGCCCTGGCTGGGGAAGGGAAGTGATCACAGCTTCCATGTAGAGGAAGGCTGTGATCACAGCCCTTCTCCCTCTCACAGAATGGAGGTCCGCGTTTACTTACACGGACCTCCGTTCTTTCACTCCGGGGGGGCATCGCGAGTAGCCAGCGGCAATCGAGTCCACTGCACCCGCTCCCTGGCCCTCCCCGAACACAGTGAGCGCGCGGGCGCGCCTCCAGCGGCGCGCGTGCGCTCACAGTGCACGATCTCGCAGCCGCCGTCCTATGACGGTGGTTTGCGATATCGAGCCACTTTGTCGCCGTCAACCTGCGGTTGACGGTCGGCAAGTGGTTAAGCAGGTGGACACGTCTGGCACTGCAGGATTTGAGTCCCCGGCGGCGTAGCGTGTTACTGATGGTAGCCTTTGTTACTTTGGTTCCAGCTCTCTGCAAGTCATTCACTAGGTCCCCCTGTGTGGTTCTGGGATTTTTGCTCACCGGTCTTGTGATCATTTTGACCCCACAGGGTGAGATCTTGCGTGCATCCCCAGATCAAGGGAGATTATCAGTGGTCTTTTATGTCTTCCATTCTCTAATAATTGCTTCCACCGTTGATTTCTTCACACCAAGCTGCTTACCTATTGCAGATTCAGTCTTCCCAACCTGGTGCAGGTCTACAATTTTGTTTCTGGTGTCCTTTGACAGCTCTTTGGTCTTGGTCATAGTGGAGTTTGGAGTCTGACTGAGGTTGTGGACAGGTTGTGTCTTTTATAGTGATAACGAGTTCAAACAGGTGCCATTAATACAGGTAACGAGTGGAGGACAGAGGAGCCTCTTAAAGAAGAAGTTACAGGTCTGTGAGAGACAGAAATCTTGCTTTTTTGTAGGTGACCAAATACTTCTTTTCCACCATAATTTGCAAATAAATTCTTTAAAAATCAGACAATGTGATTTTCTGGATTTTTTTTCTCATTCTGTCTCTCATAGTTGAAGTGTACCTATGATGAAAATTACAGGCCTCTCTCATCTTTTTAAGTGGGAGAACTTGCACAATTGGTGGCTGACTAAATACTTTTTTGCCCCACTGTGTATATATATATATATATATATATGTATATATATATATATATATATATATATATATATTAGAGCTGCACGATTCTGGCCAAAATGAGAATCACAATTTTTTTGCTTAGAATAAAGATCACGATTCTCGCCGCGTAATATATTCAATATACAAAAAAATTGGGCTAACAGCACTGTTTAGTTTTTTGAAAGGGTCATTTTTCCAAAAAAATTGCGTTTAAAAGTCCGCTGCGCAAACAGCGTGTGACATAAAATATTGCAACAACCGCCATCTTATTCTCTAGGGTCTCTGCTAAAAAAAAATATATATATATATAATGTTTGGGGGTTCTAAGTCATTTTCTAGCACAAAATAATGGATTTTTATTTGTAAACAGCAAGTGTCAGGAAAGATTTAGTCTTTAAATGGTTAAACCAAACAACTATACAAGGGGAGTTCAATCAGAGTGCATTCCTTTGAAGTAAATTACTTTGTATCTTTTATCAATGGTGATTCAGAACTTGGCTCTCTGCCCAGACTTGGAAGTCTCCCCTGAGACTCAAGTCGCTCCGACTTGAAAAGACTTCAGGCGACTTGCATTGACTTTTATTACTGTCAAGTCGCGCTGAGTCGCCCCGCAAGTCGGACCCCATTAACTGCACTGAAAATCGCGGTAATGTCCAATGGAGATCGCAGGGGGGGGTGGGTGGATCGAGATTGCGATTTTAATACGTGCAGCTCTAATATATATATATATTGCTGACTGGCAGAGAGTCCTGCCACTCTATCATTTTTGAGTTTTTGCTGTGCAATGAATTAAAGAGAGTCTATAATGACTAATTCACATACTTATACTAGCTTTATTTAAAATAATAATCAGTAATAAATATATAATTGCTTTCATTTTTTTATAACAATGTACTTGTAGTTCATCTTAATGGTGTCAAGTATTGTGTTGCCAGTAGCAAATAGTAATATGTCATATATTGCTTTTCTGGTGCCATATAAAAAGTTGGATTTCCAAGAAATATTTTCATTCTTGCTACTGGCAGCACCATCGTGTGCACTATCTTGAACATCAACATATACTGCTAAATATTTAACATGAGATGCTTATTTTGCATAGTGTGAATGTTGTTAAGCTTTAATATGAAAAATACTTTAAGATTTTAATGTAAAGCAGATACTGCAGCTGCAATTAGCTCAAAATACATTAAAATATTTTGGAATTATTATTAAAGGGTATTTTCACTAATCAGGAAATTACGGGGCGGGAAGCGGTTCCTTAGTTCCTTACACAAAGGGTGTTCAAATGTTTTGCCAATAAAGCCAAGTGCGACATGAATGTAGAATTAAATGTTTAGCTGTTACTTTAATTTTATTTTACGCTTCACAAGCGGCTACTTACATGTTGAGACTCTTCAGTTATCGGGGACTGCTAGCAAATGTGGAATATAAAATGCTTTGTATTTGCTGAAATTACAAACGATAAAAAAGTGTTGTTTTTTTCTATTAAAAAGTACATTATGTTAAAATTGAGTTCCTGTAAGATTTTTTTTTCACGTTTAAGATTTTCAACTGCTATACCTAAAGTGTAACACTGAACTTCTCACATTCCCTCCCTATGGCCTGTTTCACATGGGCTTCAGCTTGTATAAGAGCAGTGTGAACAGCCAGCTTTCACAAAGCATTTTCAGAGCTTTCAGCAAGCTTTGTTGAAGCTTTTAAAGTATCATTCAGTTTGTAAATGTTGAACACAAATCCTAATGAGAGTGCTGACTGCCACTTTAACCAGTTCCCAACCAGCACATTTACTGCTGCAGAGTGGCAGCGTCCCGCGAATCGCCGTCTATAAACGGTGGCTCGCGCGTGCTGTAGCAGGCGGAAGTGTGTAGCCGCACTCTGCAGGAGTGTGGCCGTGGCTCGGGTGGACTCAATCTCCGCCGGCGAGCCGCGATTGCCTACCAGAGACGAAGAACGGGGAACCGCAGATGTAAATACGGCAGTTTTCTGTTCTGTCAGTGGGCATGTAAGAGACCTAATGATCCCTATCACTGGGATCAGTTAGATCTCTCATGCCCCTGGTAGCCCAGCCCCCTCACAGGTAGAACACGCCAAGGGAACACAGTTAACCCCTAGATCGCCCCCTGCAGGTTAACCCCTTCACTGCCAATGACATTTACACAGTAATCAGTGGACATTTAAATTTCTGATCGCTCTATAAATGTCATTGGTCCCAAAAAAGTGTAAAAAATATCCGACATGTCCGCCCAAATATCACAGTCCCGATAAAAATCGCAGATCGCCGTCATTACTAGTAAAAAAATAAAAATTGTAAAAAGGCCAGAAATTAATTCTCATGGTTTGTAAACGCGGCAACTTTTGCGCAAACCAATCAATAAACGCTGATTGCAATTTTTTTACCACAAATATGAGGAAGAATATAAATCGGCCAAAACCGATGAATACATTTGTTTTTTTATATATTTTTTTTTTTGGATTTGTATTTTAGCAAAAAGTAAGAAATAGTTTTTTTTTTGCATAATTGTCACTCTTTTTTTTGTTTATAGCGGTGATCACAAATGATGCAGAGGGGATCAAATACCACCAAAAGAAAGCTCTATTTGTGGGGAAAAAAAGATGCAAATTTCGTTTGGGTACAACGTCGCAATGACTGCGCAATTGTCAGTTAAAGCGACGCAGTGCCGAATCACAAAAAGTGCTCTGGTTCTAACATGGGAAATCCTTTCAGGGCTGAAGTGGTTAAGCAAGCTGCTAGCAGGCTTCAGCACTCCTTGAAGCTTTTTGAAAGCCTGCTGAAGCTTCTAGCAGCTTGCTTAAAGTGGCAATCAACACTCCCATTAGGATCTGTGTTCAACATTTACAAACTGGAGCTAGATGATACTTGAAAAGCTTCAACAAAGCTTGCTGAAAACTTTGCAAATGCTTTGTCAAGGCTTGCTGTTCACACTGCTCCTATGAAAGCTGAAGCTTGTGTGAAACAGGCTTATTGGTCTGTTAAATATCCCATTTAAAGTGATCAGTAATTTCTGTTCAAAGAGAGCGAAAGAATACTTATTATATATAAATAAAAAATAAATCCTGCCAGAAATTCAGTAACTTTATAACATCCTACATACACTCCACTACATTCCTACATATACATTGCTCCCAGTTCACTTCCACCTACAGAAAACCTCACCCCTATGCTATAGAGATGAGGAGGAGAGGTGGGTGAGAGAGCATTGTCACCCTAACCTTGTTTGCACATATGTACTTAAGCGTACACTATGCTTGGGTCGTGTTTGCCCACATGGGGGTGCAAAGGTGTTCTGTGTGTTCCATGTGCAGCCCATCTCATTCGTGGCCACAGTCACTGCTCCCAATTTGACAGCCGCATTACCAGCACTTGCATGGATATCCAATTGGGACTGTGCTCTTAAGTCTGCCCATGTACACAAGGCCTAAAGTGTGTTACTGGCAGGACCACTAAGTAATAATAAAGAGAACAAAAAAACCCTTAAAAACGAAAACAAATGCAGCCACCACATCTAAGGACTGGCAAGCTGCAATATATTACATTTTTATTCTTGTGTTTGAGAAACTTTAAGCAAAGTTCATACTGTTTTTGCACTTTACTGCATGTTAACTAGCAATGGAGCTGCTTTGTGAGCTGCATCACTGTTGGCTTAGCCACAACTAGAGTTGAGCGGACACCTGGATGTTCGGGTTCGGCGGATTCGGCCGAACTTCGCGAAAAAGTTCGGGTTCGGTACCGAACTTGACCTGAACTTGACCCCGGACCCCATTGAAGTCAATGGGGACCCAAACTTTTCGGCACAAAAATGGCTATAAAAAAGTCCTGGAAAGTGCTAGAGGGCTGCAAAAGGAAGTAAAATGGGGATAAGAGTAGGACAAGTGCCCTACAAAAAAATGGGGATAGGGAAAATAACTTAAAATGAAATAAAAAAAATAAAAATGGGAAGGGGGGTGGATGTGGAGTAGGAGCCTAGAGGTTGACTAGGCCGTGACCGTGGCAGTGTAGGTGGAAGTGGAGGTGGTGGAGGAGGAGGTAGCCAACACTTTTTGTTGTTTGTTTGTTTTTTTTTTTCTAATTGGGGTAGCCCCCAAAATATTGAGGCATATTCAAAAAAACAAGTATACCAATGGCTGTGTGAGGCCGGTCTAAATGTCTATTCTGCAGGACTTCTTACAGGAGCAGCAGGAACCTCTCCCTATAGAACTAGGAGACAATTTTAGAACAATAATCTGTCCCTTACAGTACCAGCAGGAACGTCTCCCTATAGAACTAGGAGATGATTATAGAACAATAATCTGTCCCTTACAGCACCAGCAGGAACCTCTCCCTATAGAACTAGGAGATGATTATAGAACAATAATTTGTCCCTTACAGCAACAGCAGGAACCTGACCCTATAGCAGTAGGCGATGATTTTAGAACAATAGTCTGTCCCTTACAGCAACAGCAGGAACCTGACCCTATAGCAGTAGGTAATGATTTTAGAACAATAA
>BLSH010049313.1:1121918-1132364 GCA_018402905.1 Glandirana rugosa
CCATGTATAGACAGTAAAGTAATTTAAGATTTATAATACTCGGGTGTTAAGTGGTCTACGAAATCATTTACAAATCCTTTAAGTTCGATGTGTATTAAAATGGTGGGGGGGGGGGGGAGGTAAATGACGGGGTGACTTTCGTTAGACACCTTATGAGAAGTCTATTAAAACTCTCCTTCAGACGTCCGTAAGTCCTCCGTTATGACAGTGACGGATTACGGACAAAAAGCTACCAACAACCCTAAAACGTAACACCCTTGGGTTCGTTTGCACTCAAACAGAGTGTCAACGTCATATCAGGATCAAAAATTATGTGTAGCTTGAATTTCCTAAGCATTTACTAAAGCATCTGGTGAATTGTGGGCTCATAATATTTAGAATTTAATGAAATGACAGATATGTACCTTATATTTACAACCACACAAGAGCAAAAGCCTTGCATGGTAGGATTGTATGTATTATGGATCTCTTTTAAAACTGCTTGCAACATAGAAGCAATGTTATATCATGGCTAGAATATCTGCACACGCATCAATGGTAACATGGTCATTCAAAAAAATCAAGTTGAAAATATGATGAATATTGACTTATGTACGACGGATAGGTGGGATGTTTATAATTTGTAATGAATGGTGCTTTTCGATCAGAACAGAAGTGTGTGTGACTCTGAATATCCAGGAATACTAAACTGTAGTGTATGTTTCCGACTGACCGCAAAAGCCGTAGAATAAAAATGTGAATTTTCCTTAATCAAGCTCTGACTATTGATTTAAAGCGGAGTTCCACCCTAAAGTGGAACTTCCGCTGGTTGGATTCCTCCCCCCCTCAGGTGTCACATTTGGCACCTTTCGGGGGGAGGGGGAAGAGGACATCTGTCTTTAGACAGGTGTCCTTTTCCACACTTCCGGGAGCTCTGGCCGGCGGCCGCGGCTGCTGACGTCAGCAGCTCGGCTCTCTCCTCCCTGCTCGCTCTGCTTCTGACCGCCTGGCCAGTAGCGGAGCTCGCGCATGCGCAGTAAGGTGCCCGGCGTGAAGCTGTACTGCTACACGTCCGGGTTCCCTTACCCGCGATGGAGGCGGCTGCACCCGTCCCCCGATCCGGAGATCGGCGGTGGGTGCAGACATCGCTGGACTCCAGGACAGGTAAGTGTCCTAATATTAAAAGTCAGCAGCTACTGTATGTGTAGCTGCTGACTTTTAATTTTTTTTTTGCTCTCGGACCTCCGCTTTAACAGTCTTTTACTGTTTTATATTTTTTATTTACAAAAACATAAATGTATTTTATTGGGATTTTATGTGATAGACCAACACAAAGTGGCACATAATTGTAAAGTGGAAGGAAAATGATAAATGGTTTTCCAAATAAATATTTGAAAAGTGCGGCATGCATTTGTATTCAGCTCCCTTTACTCTGATACCCCTAACTAAAATCTAGTAGAACCAATTGCCTTCAGAAGTCTCCTAATTAGTAAATAGAGACCACCTGTGTGTAATTTATATTTAGTATAAATACAGCGGTTCTGTGAAGCCCTCAGAGATTTGTTATAGAACCTTAGTGAACAAACAGCATCATGAAGGCCAAGGAACACATCAGACAGGTCAGGGATAAAGTTGTGGAGAAGTTTAAAGCAGGGTTAGGCAATCTGCAAACCTACAAAGACATGTCTGTTCACCTAAACTGACAGGCCGGGCAAGGACATCATTAATCAGAGAAGCTGCCAAGAGGCCCATGGTAACTCTGGAGGAGCTGCAGAGATCCACAGGGGAGAATCTGTCCACAGGACAACTATTAGTCGTGCACTCCACAAATCTGGCCTTTATGGAAGACTGGCAAGAAGAAAGCTATTGTTGAAAGAAAGCCATAAGAAGTCCCGTTTGCAGTTTGTGAGAAGTCATGTGGGGGACACTGCAAACGTGGAAGAAGGTGCTCTGGTCAGATGAGACCAAAATTGAACTTTATGCCCTAAAAGTTTGAGGTGATTGTAGCCGTATTAGTGCAATTGTGCCAGAGAAAATTGAGTACTGTCTGTGATACTTTTTTTATTTGCACTAACATACAATTTTTCAGGACAAGCTTTCAGGGTATCTCCCCTTCTTCAAGGTCCAAGCAGTACTGAATAAAAACAGTTCTAGCCAATTGTTAAAAAAAAAGAGAAGAAAAAAAAAAAAAAGAAGAAAAAACCTCTGAGGGAAAGGAGAAGGAGCCCTTTCCCTCAGAGGATTTTTTCTTCTTTTTTTTCTCTTCTCTCATTTTTTAACAATTGGCTAAAACTGTTTTTATTCAGTACTGCTTGGACCTTGAAGAAGGGGAGATACCCTGAAAGCTTGTCCTGAAAAATTGTATGTTAGTGCAAATAAAAAAAGTATCACAGACAGTACTCAATTTTCTCTGCCCTGAAAGCAAAACGTTATGTGTGCTGGAAAACTAACATTGCTCATCACCCTGAACACCCCATCCCCACCGTGAAACATGGCGGTGGCAGCTTCATGTTGTGGGGTTGCTTTTCTTCAGCAGGGACAGGGAAGCTGGTCAGAGTTGATGGGAAGATGGATGGAGCCAAATACAGGGCAATCTTAGAAGAAAACCTGTTAGAGTCTGCAAAAGACTTGAGACTGGGGCGGAGGTTCACCTTCCAAGAAGACAATGACCCTAAACATACAGCCAGAGCTACAATGGAATGGTTTAGTTTAAAGCATATTCATGTGTTAGAATGGCCCAGTCAAAGCCCGGACCTAAATCCAATTGAGAATCTGTGGCAAGAGTTTAAAATTGCTATTCACGGACGCTCTCCATCCAATCTGACAGAGCTTGAGCTATTTTGCAAAGAAGAATGGGCAAAAATGTCCCTCTCTGGATGTGTAAAGCTGGTAGAGACTTCCCCAAAAGACTTGCAGCTGTAATTGCAGGGAAAGGTGATTCTACAAAGTGTTGATTCAGGGGGGCTGAATACAAATGCACGCCACACTTCTCAGATATTTATTTGTAAAAAATGTTGAAAACCATTTATCATTTTCCTTCCACTTCACAATTATGTGCCACTTTGTGTTGGTCTATCACATAAAATCCCAATAAAATACATTTATGTTTTTGGTTGTAACATGACAAAATGTGGAAAATTTCAAGGAGTATAAATGATTCTTCAAGGCAATGTAGTTAGTTGTTAGTGTAGGCAAATTGGCTTGGCTGACAGCTAGGCCTGGGTTGAAAATTTCATGATAGAGCACATTTCTTTTTACTTACAACCTGAAATATGACGGAAACTCCTATTAGAAAGAGAACTGATATTTAAAATAAATATAAATAATGTGTGCATGACTAGGATTATGAAAGATCTGCGGAACCCTGCGATGAAGCAGAAACACGTGTCCTGTAACCAGCCAGGGCTGCTGTCAAAAATCACAGGGCCCTTTACAAGCTACCTGACAGCCCCTCCCACCCACAAAATATGAATAAATATTAAAACACTTTTATTTTTTGCTAAAAATACACAAAAATCATTAGTAGTAGACACAAACACAAAACAACTTACTAAATCCCTGCTGAATCTTAAGCTCCATTCACACTTAAGCGTACTGTAGGGATACCTGCTGCACAGCTTTTTTTTGTTTAGCTTTATAGTGGCGCGTTTTTGGAGCGGCAGCATTCATTTAAATGGGTCTCCCTCCTCTCCAAAAAGCGCACCAAAGAAGCTGATGTACCAAATTTTGGCACAGAGCCAGGCACATCTGGCGTGATTTTAGCACATTTTGTCTCATGATAGTTGCAGCAAAATCGGGGGTGCTATTAAGAAATAATGGCATTGCAAATACCTCCCATGTTTTGCCGCCATTATGGAATCATGAGCAGAATTGCGCAATTGCAGTACACTGGAGCCTAAAAGATAAAACTGTATTGCGTTAATAAAGCTCTGTGTGTGAATTAATTATTGGGGCTCATTCACAATGATGATATAAATTCCTCAGTCCCTTTCTCTGCAGCCTCAGCTGCACGGGACACTGAATGAATAGAAAGCAATTTGTACAGAGGCTCCTGTTCATTCGAACTGAAGCATAGTAAACAGTTTACTGTGCTTCAGCTATGAATGAACACAGTGAGTGATCGGTACCGAGCACTCATTGTATTAACTCATAAAATTAAATATCTCGATCCTTAAGATCCCCCACCCTGTGTGTCCACAGCAGCTGATGAGGGAAGCCGGTAGCGCTGTGGGGGGCCAGGCAACAGGGGGAAGAGGGTGTGGGCTGGACAAGGAAGATGATCGGTGCAGCGGGGAGAGGCAATTACAGGTACCAGTCCCCAGTGTGTCTCCTTGCAGCAGACGAAAACCAGTGGGAGGGAGAGGAGGAGAAGTTGGCTTTCAGCCGCTGCAGGGAGACACAAAGGGGATCGGTTCCTCTAATTGCCCATCTGCTACACTGATCGCCCCCTTTCCTGCCCACATCCGATTCCCCTGCTGGCGGACCCAATACAGGAGGACCTGTGCTACCCCTTTATCGGCAGCTATGCCTGTGGCACGTGTCATGGTCAGTCTGTACCTAACAGAGGGGTAATTAAACAGAACCTGAACCTAGGCGCTGTATATGCATGTCTATTCCATAATCCTTGTACCCACAAATGCTCCTAATTTCTGTGCCAGAAGTCTCAAAGACACACATAAACCTCAGGATAAAGAATCATTTTGTAGAAAAATTAAAATTTTGAATTACATTTGGTTTTCTACACAAAAACATTACCAGTTACACTTACCGGTAACAGTGTTTCTAGGAATTCTTCCAGGACGGCACAGCTGAGAGTTGACTGGTCTCACCTGGACAGGAAACACAATCAAGAACAGAGTTTAAAAGGCCCCACCCTCCCTTTGCCCCTCAGTTGAGACAAAGTATTAACCCACACCAGTGCACGAGTGTATCCTTCTGTGCCAACAGACAACACCAACACATAAAACGGGTGGGAAGTAGGCCTGCCCTCCTGGAAGAATTCCTAGAAACACAGTTACCGGTAAGTTTAACTGGTAACTTTCTCCAGTCAATCTTCCAGGACGGCACAGCTGAGAGGATGAGCAAGGAGCTCAGGCCTACCTTTAGGGCGGGACCACTGCCTGCAGGACTTTTCTACCGAACGCCAGGTCCTGAGGTGAAAACAACTCAACTCTGCAGTGCCTCAGGAATGTGTTCTGGCTTGTCCACGTGGCCGCTTTACAGAGCTGGTCAATTGAGGCGCCCGCCTTTTCAGCCCAGGAGGTCACCAGAGACCTAGTGGAATGAGCTTTCAATCGAGAAGGGTCTGGTTTACCAGTCTGCTCATAAGCTACTAAAATTGCCTGCCTTATCCACCTTGCCACGGTCGACTTAGATACCTGGAGACCCTTCTTCTGACCCCAGAAATTAATCAGCAAATGGTTAGACCTTCTAAAACCTTTGACACGGTCTAAGTAAATTAACAGACAACGTCTAACATCCAAGGTGTGGAAGCTTGTTTCCCTCTCATTACGGGGACTTGCGCAAAACGAGGGGAGAACAATTTCCTGGTTCCGATGGAACTGAGAGGCCACCTTTGGGAGGTATAGGTGATCTTGTCTAAGTATCACCCTGTCCCCTAAAATCAACAAAAAGGGCTCTTTAATCGTCAGAGCCTGTAGGTCACCTATCCTTCTGGCTGACATAATCGCCAGAAGGAAGGCCATTTTAAGAGAAAGTAACTTAAGAGACCTCTGAGCTACTGGCTCAAAAGGTTCTCTAGTTAGGGCATTCAGTACCAAGGATAAATCCCATGGCGGAAAAATCTTTGATCTCACCGGGGTTACCCTTTCTCTGGCCAACAAAAATCTTTTTATGAGCGGGTCCAGGGCTAGCCTTCTATCTAAAAACACAGATAGGGCTGCCAGACCCAGATCCACTCCATCCTGGAGAAAATCCAGATTGGATGGAATAGCCTGAACTGGGACCTCTCTCGCTGAACACCAGCGAGAGAAGACCCCCCAGACCTTGGCGTAAATGCGCCTGGTGACCGGCTTCCTGCTTAACAGGAGGATGTCAATTACCTTTTCTGAGCACCCTTTTTCCCTAAGGAGCTCCATCTCAAGCACCAGGCCGTCAGGGACAGGAACCCTGGATCGGGATGAAGTACCGGTCCCTGACATAGGAGATCCTGTCTGAGAGGTACACGAGGAGGAGGGGCGGCTAACCACCTCTTCATAGTGGGAAACCACGCCCTCCTTGGCCACCAGGGCGTGATCAGAACAAGACAGACCCCTGTCTGGCTTAGCCTCTGCAGTACCCTGGGGATGAGAGCAAGGGGAGGAAATGCATATGCCAGGCCGAAGTCCCACCTTTGGGCTAGGGCATCTACCCCTTCGGACTCCAATTCCCTGGCGAGAGAGAAAAACCTTGGCGTCTTCCTGTTTCCTCTGGAGGCAAACAAGTCCACCTCTGGAGAACAGAACTACTGTTTTATCAGAGCAAAGACCTCGTATCAGAGTTCCCATTCCCCCTGTTGAATGGGCCGTCTGCTCAGATAGTCTGCTTCCACATTGTGCTCTCCCCTTATGTAGACCGCAGAGATTGAAGGAATCCTTCTTTCTGTCCACTCGAGGATATCCTGCGCCAGCTTGGCTAGCTTTTGGGACTTGGTTCTCCCTTGGTGGTTCAGGTAGGCTACTGCAACTACGTTGTCCTAGAACACCTGAACCTCCCTGTCCTGGATCCGATCTCTGAACACCTTCAGTGCCTCTCCAACTGCCAGGAGCTCCCTGAAGTTGGAAGATGCCCTGCTCTGAGCCTGATCCCAGGACCCCTGGGCCCGAAGGTCTTCCAGGTGGGCCCCCCAAGCGTTCACGTCGGTAGTAATGCTTAGAGGCTTTTGTTGGGACCAGGGATGGCCGTCTAACCCCCATCCCGGGCTGAGCCACCATCCCAGTGCCTTTCTTACGTTTCCCGGGAGGGACACCTTTATTTCCAAGGACTCCTTCTTTCCGTCCCAACAGGCAAGAAGGAACCTCTGGAGATTTCGTGAGTGGAGCTGGGCCCAAGGTACCGCGAGGATACAGGATGTCATGAGGCTCAGGACTCTCATGATGGCCCTCAGAGACACCCCCTTGAAGTGGCACAGGGCCGATACTGCTCCCTGAACCTGCTCTACCTTTTCTAGGGGGAGGAAAATTCTCTGCCCTACCGAGTCCACTCGGTAGCCCAAGAATTCCTTTGACTGAGATGGCTCTAGGGAGGACTTCTCCCGGCTGATCATCCAGCCTAAGTTTTCCAGGGAGGAAATCACTCTGTCCCGATCTGACAGCAGCTGATCCCGGGAAGAGTTATAGATCAGCATGTCGTCCAAGTATGGAATCAGGGCTATTCCCTGGAGGTGGAGATATGATACCACCTCGGCAAGGACCTTTGTGAAGAGCCTTGGGCTGGAAGCCAGCCCAAAGGGAAGTGCCCTGAATTGCCAGTGTTGGACGCCCTGCTTCATCTTGATAGCGAAGCGCAGGAACCTCTGGTGCTCCGGGGCAATG
Source organism: Glandirana rugosa (assembly GCA_018402905.1). Lineage (NCBI taxonomy): Eukaryota > Metazoa > Chordata > Amphibia > Anura > Ranidae > Glandirana > Glandirana rugosa. The sequence continues at coordinate 1,129,430 of BLSH010049313.1, forward strand.
GGCACATGGAGGTAGGCGTCCTACAGATCTAGCGTGATCATGAAGACCCCCTCCAAGAGGTGTCTCCTGACCCTGTAGATACTTTCCATACGGAATTTTTTGTATCTTAGGTGTTTGTTCAGCTTCCGTAAAATTATAATCAGTCTGAAATTCCCCGAGGGTTTCGCTACCACGAACATGTGTGAGTAAAACCCCCGCCCCAACTGTCCTGCTGGAACTGGGGCAACGACCTCCTGATCGACCAACTCCCGAACACTCACCAGGAGCCCCTCCGCTTTCTGCGGATCTCGGGGCAAGTGCATCAGGACAAAGTTTGGGGGAGGGGTGGACAGGAACTCCAACCTGTACCCCTCCTCTACCAGGCGGAGAATGTACGGGCTCTGGGAGATTTTTTCCCAGATGGGGAGGAACCACCTGAGCCTCCCACAAACCCGAGGACTGGAGTCACTTAGCTTCTTTAGTGGAAGGACCGGGACCCGAAAAAAGGATTCCTCCTTTCTGTTTTCCCTTCCCAAACCCCCACCTTTTACCTGCCTCCGTCTTACCTTTGGACCTGTCCTTGGTAGGGAGGCTCCGAAAAAATGTCCTTTTCTTGCCCTTTTTGGGTTTCACAGGAAACTTCTTTCCTTTTTCTGCTGAACGGGACAACACCTGCTCTAAGTCTGTCCCAAAGAGCAGGGAGCCCTCGAAGGGTTTCCCACAAAGACGGGATTTGGACATGAAATCTCCATCCCACGTCTTTACCCAAAGTGCCCTCCTAGCTGAATTTAGGAGGGCCGCTGATTTGGCAGTTGTCCTTACTGTTTCTACTGCCGAGTCAGCCAGAAAAGCTACTGCTTTTTCAATCACCTCCAGGGAGTCCAAAACCTCCTCACTAAAGGGGCACCTGCGCTTCCAGGTCTTTAGCCTCAAAACCTTCCTCTCTGGTTCCTTCCATTCCCTCAGAATTATATCCCTGAGAGACTGGTGGACCGGGAGAGACTTCGCCTGTGGTTTAGACAGCCCCCTGTACATCCTGTCCTGGGCTGAAACCCTTTGTGATGGCTGCTGGATCCCTTCAGAGGAGTATATCGCCTTCAAGAGGCCCTCCATATCCTCTGCAGAGAATAGGTGTCTGCCAGGCCTAAACTCCTCACTCTCCTGGCTATCCTGATCAGGATCCTCCTCCTCTAGGGAGCTTAGGTCTGAAAGTTCGGCCTCATCAGAGTCACGCTCTATTGGGACTCCAAAGGACCCCCCTGTGCTACCCCTGGAGGTCCCCTGGGATGGGGACCCCTCCCTACTGCAAGGAGACTCTGCCCGGTAGCCGTTCCCTGTAGCAGATTTAAGGGCCTGCAGGGTAGACAGAATTTCAGACTGTAAGACAAGGCAATCCTTCATGACCTGCGCAGTCTCCTTGCCCGCTAACTTGTGGATGCACTTAAAGCAAAATGGCTTTGTGTGCTCCTGTAGAAGTTTATTGTTGCAATAGCCGCAACGCTTAGAGCGGGAAGGGGCCTTAGACTTAGATCTGGTGGCTAACCCCTGGGCTGGGCCTTCCGTTCCTGCAAGGGAACACATACCACAAACGTACATTACAGATGGACGTTTCTGCAGCCTCCGCTATCCAAGAGAGGGGTAAGGAATAGGGCTCCCCCCTAACCTTCCCCCCTCCTTCAGGCCGGGTAGACTCACCCCCTGTGGCCTCCTCGAGTGCTGAGGGCCCTTATGGCCCGCTTTCCCTCTCCATCCGCCCGCTCCGCACGCCAAGCAGGAGTCTTTGCAGCTTCTCTGGCACAGGAAAAGCCTGGACCCCCTTTCCGTGCTGTCCCGTGTGTATCACGCAGATGGCCGCCGTCCTTTTGCCGAAGCCGACCCGGAAATTGTCTCTAGCGGCGGACGTGACGTCAGACGCGCCTGCTCCTCCTCCCGGCACCTGGAAGCTCAGCACGGCGCTCCGACCGCCTTGAGAGCTCCATGGGGCCAAATAATTTGGTGACCGAGCTTTCCTCCAGCCTGCAGCTGCTGTGCGACCACACGGTCCTGCTCCCTGAGCACCAGAGCTCCGGGTCGCCCAGCTGCCAAGGAACCTCTGGCTGGCCATACTGACAGCCTCCTCCGTCCCATCAACCACTTTCAGGTAGGAGGAGGGAGTGGGAAAGTGGTCCCTGGGGTTCTGGGTGACCCCACTGTCCCCAGCTCTTGGGGGGGGGGGACCTTACAGCCGTCTACCACTTTCGGGTTGGAGTCCAGGAGGGGGACCTCAACCCCAGGCCTTGATCCGAGGGAAAAAATAACAAAAATGTTTCGCTGCATCCCTGTGGGAAACACAATCAAAAACTGAGGGGCAGAGGGAGGGTGGGGCCTTTTAACCTCTGTTCTTGATTGTGTTTCCTGTCCAGGTGAGACCAGTCATCTCTCAGCTGTGCCGTCCTGGAAGAATGACTGGAGAAAGATATCACTTTTTCTGACTGGGCTTACCTTAAAAGAGAACTTCATTAAAACCAGCAACCAATGAACACACAGTTAGGACTATTTCATGTACACCATAGCATACAGATTTATTTAGAAGTAAAAAGCAGGCGCTTACAATATTCAAATGATAAAATAACATTAATAGTCATAATCCATAGTTATAATAATTAAGATGTGAACTTACACCCACACACGGATGAAAAATAACTCATGTGACAAGTGACTGATTTCCACTCAAATCCTACTGATAGTGGGGGCCACATGAAGTGTAGACTGCTCACAGCCTCCCTGTTTTTCTGTGGGTAGGGAAGCCCATTGAAATGAATGGACGCCCTAGACACAGCGGTACGGATGTGAACCTCCACCTCGGGGTGCTCACCTCCGTACCCTGAACCCCCCCTCTCTGATCAACTGTGTACTCCAAACCCCTCTGTCTGCTCACCTCTGTACCCCAAACCCCCCTGTCTGCTCACCTCTGTAC
>BLSH010049313.1:1152217-1167167 GCA_018402905.1 Glandirana rugosa
GGTTATCTGTAGTAACCCTGACGGACGTGTACCTACGTACCTTGAGGACACGTAGGGGCACGCCCATTTGTCCGGGAACGTGTTCCATACTTAACTACATGCGGTACACTTGCTCCGTAATACCACTGTGACCCTAACTACACCGTCACTAGCCCCTGTGACATTGATCGACTTAATGATCCGTAGTAGGTGTACCACATATAGTGACGCGTTGAATACGCTCCCGATACAAATGGGTGTACCCCTACGTGTCCACAAAGCACGTAGGGGAATGTCCGTCGCGATAGCCACAGATAACCCTGCTGGTGAATGCACTGGTCGGATGACACTGTGACTAGTCTAATGGTGTTACTGGCTGGTCACACTGTCTGCATTCGGGGCCTTGCACCCGAATGGATGTCAGACTGGGAGCAGCGGCTGTGTCCTTGCAGCTGCTGCATCCCAATAGACACCGATAGCGCTGCCTGTAAGGGGATGCACGAAACACCTGTGCATCCCCATGTGGGTAAACATAGCCCTCGCATAAGTTGCGCAGTGATATACACCATGTGGATGATGCCTAGTAATTCAGCTAGTTACAGTGTCCCCGATCACTGCCACATCAATCCCAGTGTCACCATAATGCCTCGTTCACATGGCGTACATCAATTCATACCTTGTGCAAGGGCCTGTTTACCCGCACGGGGATGCACAGGAGTTCCATGCATCCATGTGCAGGCAGTCCCAATGATGTCTATTGGGAGTTAGTGAATGGGGCCACGCTGTAACTGCAACCGTGCACAACACATGCGATTGTGGTGCGGTAGTCTTGCATTTAGAGGGATAAAGCAGGCAGTGAGGAGATAATACAATGTTTCCTCACTACCTGTTAAATGCTCACCGCGAGTGTAATTGAGGCCTAAAAAAAAATCAATGTGACCAGAGCAGTGCAGTGTCAATATGGTGACATTGTACTGCTCTCGCCAGTGATCAGAGATATTGTATGCTACAGTGGCACACAATGTCTCTGATCTCCAACCAGAGCAGTACAATGTCACCATAGTGATAGTCAGTTTTTTTTTTTTTTTTTATATATTCCCTAATAGCTACAAAGGATAAAGAGCCACTCTATCCTAACCCAGTTATTACGCTGTAAAATAAGCAGTGACAGAGAGAAGAGCTGTGATAGGAGCCCATCAGGCCCTCCCACTATAGGCTGCTTGCAGAAAACTTTAGGAGGGGGCCAGGCAGCCTGCACAAGGAGAAAGCATTGGCCTGTCTTTTTTTACAGAAGACACCTGCACAAAAGGTAAAGTTTCTTACTGGTTTATTGCTGAGATCTAGAAGAAATGCACAAAGCACATCAATATCCAAGTAAGAATTTGCATGACAAATGTTCTCATTAAAGCCTTTAAAGGACCTTTCCCCCTATTTCACCAGAAATCACAGCAAAGCATCTTAGATTCATTAGCTAAACAAAGCTTTTTTTTTTTTTTTTGATTTTACTTACAAATACTGTTTTTCTACTTCCTGGTTTCTGGAAGCACTGGTAATGTAACCCTAGCCTCACAGATGCATCCTGGGAAAGCTACATCACCAGTGCCTACCCCCTCAGATGATGTACACTGTTACATGTTTCTGGAGGCAGACCCAGATTCATCTGCCCTTAGTAAAAATGGCTTCTGTGTGAAGAATGGGGAAGAAAAGAAAAATAAGACACAGAGAATTAAAATCAATTATCTATATATGTATCTGTTTGTAGATTGTAATTACTACACATTTCTAAAGGTGCCTTTGGTGTAATATTTACAATAAAAATGAAGTTCCTCTTTAATGAGGGAGGGATTTTGGGTAAGCACAAGAGTATGAAAAAGGCCCTCACAAGAGGCTGCACAGATGTAATCTTATAGAAAGCAACATGGGGGCAGAATTCAGAAAATACATTGGATTTCCTTCACAATGCTGCTTTTTTGTTTGCCAGGATCGGATCTTTAATCTCTTGCAACCCCATATATGATCTGTCCTCATTTGTCCTGTTCAGGTTCGGCCACGGAACGTTCTTGGTGTGCCTGGAGACTTTGTACCGTAAAATCACTGGGAAGGAGCTGCATTATGAGGCCTTGATTGGCAAACCCAGCATTGTGACATACAGCTTTGCGGAGCAGCTGATTATGAGCCAGGCAAAAGAGCGTGGCTGGGACACTCCAATACAGACCTTGTACGCTGTCGGGTGAGTGGTTACATTTTATACAACAGGGAAGAATGTGTCAGAGTGGGGAGGTTCCCAAGCAGTGCTTTGAGTGCATGGTTTTGGTAATAATATAGTTTTATATAAATGCTGAGATCATCTGTCCTGGTTCTTTGTTGTAATGTATGTACGGGGAGCATGGACAATCGCTATCCGATGACTGCAAGTTTCCAGATGCCGACAAACCAAGTGAGCTTGGGAATGTCAATGACTTCCTTGCTGGCTTCAGATGAGATCTCTTTGCAGTCCAGCTTGGGTAAAGACTGAGCTATGAAGACATGCACTCTAAGGGCTATCTCCTCAGCCAGGACATTGCCAAAATCAAAGCTTTAGGCTAGGAAGGATCCTTTGGTGACTTACAGCTCCAGGCGGGATCCCCTCCAGTTCAGTTGGAGTAAGGATTGAGCCATGATGTCAATCTCTCTAGGGCTATATCCTCAGCAGGAAGCTTGGCCAGAATCTGGACCTTTAAGGCCCCTTGACAGCTTGCTGCTCCAGAGGGAATCTCTTTCAGTCCAGTTTTGAGTAAAGTCTCAGTCATGAAGGCAGCCTTTCTGTGGGTTTTTTTCCTCAGTCAGGATGCTGGGATGTGGATCTTGTACCGAGAGGGATCCTTGTGGCTTTCTGCGCAGTACGGGTAGAATTTATATCCATACTGGGCGGCAATCTGGGGTGGCTTCGAAATTCTATGAGAACAAAAGATTTGTCCCTCCCATATACAGGTCCACCAAGGATAACCGGTTCCATGCCATGGATATTGGGCTACTTCTAACGTTCTCTCAAGCTACAGCTTTGCTCAGACTTTTAGGACCTATTTGTCACTTTCTCTAGTAGAACCAGCAGGACAGAGATGCCATCCAGAATTTTCGCTGGAATGGTCATTCCAGCTAGCCATTAGCTTAGGGCTTGGTTCCTATGGAAGCAGTCACCACACACTCATCCAGGAGTGTGTAGGCTTTGTGGGCTCCCTGTGAAAGGGCGCCAGGAATAGTTGTAGGAGGATGACATGTCTTCCATTAAGGCTGTTCTGGCTCATTGTGGGGTGTAGCTAACTTCCTTATGCTGTTAATATCTGTCCATAGGGTTTTTGTTGGCTATGATTTAAACCCTACTTTTACGACATCCCACCCTTATTTCTTGGGCTAGTTAGTTCCCAAACATATACGGCCATGGAGTCTGTCAGAAAAACTGAAAATTTGCTATCAAATACTTATCGTAATTTTCTTTTCCTAATGGACTCCATGGCAGCAGGACTTCCCTCCCAGAGCCATGAGTAGGCTAGTTACGGAATGCAGCCTCTGGCTCAGCCTGAAAATGTATAGGGGTAGGAGCGAGGGCAGGGCTACCCCAAATGTATGCTGCCATGAAGTCCATCAGGAAAGGAAAATTACAGTAAGTATTTGGTAGTAAATTGCTGCCGAATGTAATTTTTTTTTATATCTAAGTGTAGAAAACAAACTTGTATTATGTAGTTTGTATTTATGTACATGGGACAATATTTAATGTCCACTGCTTTCTTCCTGCTGATCTTCACTTGAATATTGCCTGCGAAAAAATCGGTTGATGAAACTCTCAGATATGATGTGATTTAGTGATGCTGGTGTGGTCTTTATTAATTTGTGTATGGTCTGATTACTTTAGAGTAGATTTAAATTCAATAAAGTAGATGTAAATGATTAAACTCTCATATAATCTTTAAAGAGGAGCACCAGTCGTTTTTGTGTTTATTAAAAGTTAGCAGCCACAAAAAGTGTAGCTGCTAACTTTTAATAAATACACACTCACCTGTCCCAGGATCCAGCGATGTGCTCACCTAAACCTTCGTTGCTCTCCCTGGCGCCGGCATTTCAACTGTGGGCACCTAAACGTGACAGCTTGCTGCTTCACGGCCGGGTGCGCACTGCGCATGCGTGAGTCACGCTGCGACTGCTGAATGCTACGTCAGTCTTCTGGGACCTGTGATAGGTCCCAGAAGACTGCAGGGAGGGAGGGTGAGAGGAGAACTTCTGCTCAGATTGCATAGGGGAAAACTAGGTATTTTTCAAAAGTAGGTACCTGCCCCCCCCCCCAAAAAAAAAAATAAATTGCATGCCAAATATGGCAGGGGGGAAGTGCTTAAAGCAGGACTACCCATTTTGGGTGAAGCTGCACTTTAATATATTCCATTTCAAAAGTCACATTGAATATTTTGAAATCTGCAGCTTTCATTAAAATAATCTCTGAAGATCCTTGTTTAGGCACTTCCCGTTATAGGGTGATATCGCTCATTCCCTGTCTCCTAGTTATGCTCCAGCATTTGTCATCCTGGCTCGCGGGCTTACTATGGAGACTACAATGACTGTTGCTATAAACATTGCACAGGCATGGTCCACTGTTGTCACCATCAAGAAACCCACCATGAGAAATACCATGCAACCATCACTGGAGTCCATGTAGATGGGCAGTGGCTGAAAAGAAGCTGCATGAGATCAGCAGCACTGGGATGGAACAAAGTGTGAAAACATGGATTTAATAAAAAATAAATAAATAAAAGAAGACAATTGTTGATGATACTCAGTACACAGAGCAAACTAAGGGCTCTTTCACACAGTCATGTCCATTTTCACGGACTCCGCTTGCTCAGCAGGGATCAATCCATTGATCCCCGTTGAGCCAGTGGATGACAGGTCCGTCTTTGCTCACTGTGCAGAGACAACCTGTCAGAGCCCCACTGTCCCCTATGGGGGATCAGATGAAAATGTATCTGCCTGTCTGTTTTCATCCTATCCGATCTGTCAGATGGATGGAAAATAGTATTTCCATCTGTCTGGATTTAGCGGATCTGATGTAAGTGGACATGTCACCAGTACATTCGTTGCTCCATGCATGGAGCGTCCGTTCAGGTCTGCCTGAAAAACTGACAGGCGGACCTGAATGGTCCGCATGTGTGAAAGGACCCTAAGTGTCATTTAGTTAGGGTTTGCACTTACTGCAAACACTGCAGTAATAATTGGGATGTGCACTCATTGGATGTAAACTTTATTTATCACCTTAAGCACGTGTAGACACTGAACAGTGCTACACCTGCCCCCAAAAAATTACCTGCTGTCAAAAGAATAGGTGGGAGTTGCTGTGTAAATATATCCACTGTAGTATTTGCTGCTGTCAAAAAGCAAACATTGTTCAGGCAAGATAGAAAAAAATTAAGTCACATTGTTACATTTGTATTTACTCAGTTCTATTCATTTGCAAGTTTAAAGGACAAGTTCCAATCTCCATATGATTTCTTTTAAAACAATCAAACAAATAACAAAAAAAAAAAAAAAAAACAACCTATTAACCCTTAATTTACCCTAATCAGCCTTAATTAACTCATTCCTCCCTGTCTCCCCAAACAAAAAAAATTCTGGTGATTTTAATTTATTTCTATTTTTCTAACCATTAACATTTAAACTTTTATCTTAATTGTACAGTATAGGACACAGGCAACTTCATGCTTTCAGGTGAATGGACACTGGCAAGCTTTTGAGGACATGCCCCTCTGGGGCACCTCCCCTATAACCTTACCCTACTCCGTGAGTCCTCAGTTTTTTTGCTAGTATCTAGAGGTGATGGACTTCTTCTCCTTACCAGAGAAGCCAGCTTCACTAGTTTATTTTTTTCTTGATTATTTTCTTTAAATTCAACCCTCACATTTTCTAATGCCTACACAGATTGGTGCAACCTCTATAAAATCATTAGAGCCATACCTAGACCCTACGCCCTACTGTGGGAATGGTCTGTAATGTTTCTTCAGGCACTGGATCCTGTGTGGGGCGCTCAACTTAGCACCTAGTGCAACGTGTTGGTTAGCCGCAGGGTGCTATACAGGTCCAGGGCTGTGGTTCATTGCTATGGAACCCAATCCTTGAAGACCCCTTTGGGGATATGCCCACTGTGACGGGCAAAGCCTGGACTTTAATATACAATCCAGCGTCATGGACAGGTGAGACAGGGTCACCCTGTGTGTCTGACCATTACTGAAAAACTGGGCTAAGTTTAGAATGTAGCTCAGTGTCAGGTGGATGACCAGGTGTTACATCACGCCACCACGGGTCACAAGCTTTAATGCCACTTCTGCCTAGAGCTCTTATAAGGTACTCATGTGCTACCTCCAACCCTTTCGCCATAAGGATTTGTTGCAGGACAGCATACACTTGGGTTATCATGTACTCATTCCAGACATGCTTACCCCGTTTCCCACTCCCTACTCCATGAGTACCCCACAGGGGAATAGCTTCACTTGTAGCTACAGTGGAGATCAGGTAAAAGGGAGCCAATTCTAAACGGCAGGCAAACATTCTCTCTGCTGAAGACCCACACAACTCTCAACCTCAGAGTGACAATGTGCCGCTTGCACCAGAATAGGTTTTAAAACCGATCTTGGCATCCTATTCTAATAATCCTATTATTTTAAACAAGCAAAACAGCCTACTTGAGAAAAGAATTTTCAGTATCTAACAGTACTGTGCAAAAGTTTTAGACAGGTGTAAAAAGAATTCTGTAAATTAATTAAATGCTTTCAGAAATAGAAGTATTAATAGTTTATTAATAGAATGAAAACGAAATGAATAGGAGAGAAATCCAAATCAAATCAATATTTGGTGTGACCACCCTTTGCCTTCAAAACAGAATAATTTCTCTTACGTTCATTGACAGACGCAGCCTCTATTCATGACACGTGGGTTATGTACCTTTTACTAGGAGTAGACTAGGCAGAACGAAAGTTCAGAAAGCAAAGCTGGCCCCTCCCTGGGGGCCATCCTTACTCAGCACATAACCACTCAGCCCTGCTTAGCATATCAGTTTTCTTCTGCCTAGTGCAAGGAGTTAGACCTGGTTCCCTGCTGGGAACTGCGGTTCCCCTAAATTTTTTTTTTTTTTTTTTCTTTTATTCTTTTTGCGCAAGCCTTCTGATGAAGACTGCAATCAAGTAGCTGGCTGGGGACCACGCGGATATTCATAGGTCCTGCCATTTCCCCAGCGCGGCCGACGGATGCAAGCCACCCTTAGCACTGGCGGGGTCCGCCGTATCCTGCCCGTTCCGTGCGGGCGGCCGGTGGGTTAAACGTCCCACCTTGCATACCCAGTGTCCAGGCTATGGCCTGTTCCAGGGGTCGCTTGGCCAGCAGCATCCCTCCCCGCCTGGGGGGAGGAAGGTCTGCACCGGGTGGCTACCCGATACGCCCGTCTGGATGGGTGAGTGACACCCCCCTCCTCCCTGGGGCGGAGGGGGGCGACTAGTGGTGCCCGTTCTGGTGGGGGGGGGTACAGGCCCACTGGTCCATGTCATGTCCTTCACCCCCCCCCCCACGCCCGCCCTACGACCTGCCCGCTCCGCTGCTAACCGTCTCTCTGCCGCTTGCCTGTTGCAACCGCTCGGACCGCTCTGTTCACAAGCCATGCGGCCGCCGCCATTTTGGCAGCATCGGCTGCCATTTTCCCGGAGCAGTGGCCATTTTGGAGGTGTTTTGGCCTCTTGTGTTTGTCGGCGGACATTTTTGGTTGGTCTCCCTGTATGGGAGTTTTTTCATGTGCTTTTGGCGCCATTCCTTCCGGGAACACAGCGGCAGCAGCTCGGCAGATCGAAGCAGCGGCACAGCACACAGTGGCATTGGCAGACAGTGGTGGCCTCCTTTTGGCACACAGTGGTACAGGGTTCCGCAAGTATTGCTGGCTTTCTCCCTGGGGTGCAGGAGCGGCAGTGCTGAGTCCTACTGGGCAGTCCTGAGGCTTTTCAGGGGGTAGCACTGTGGGGGTGATGGCTGGTAGGCCTCACAAGTGTCCTGGCAGTGGCACAATGGTGGCTGAACAGACAGTTGCTTCTCCGGAGGGGTCCGCAGAAGCACAGGCATTGATGGGACCTCTGGTTCCCCTAGATCAGTTAACCTCCATCTTGGAGGAGTTTTTCGCCCGGGGGAATCGGACCGGTGAAGGGGGGGGCCCTAAAAAGCGTCCCTCTCCCCCGCAATCCTCTGAGGAGGACTCGGAACCGGAACGGGGCTCTGGGGTCACGGGAACCCCCGTGGAGCTCTCAGACGGAGAGCTGGAGCCTTAGGATGGGGAGGAGGACCAGGGGGCCTCGGTGACTCGCGAAAAGGCGCTGGTGGGCGCCCTGGTCGCAGCCGTTCGCAATTCACTGCGCCCGGATCAGGCTGGAGAGGCACAGGCATCTGCCTATACTTTTGGGTCCAAGAAGCCCTCCCGTGCTCCTAAGGTTTTTCCTCACCTCCAGTATTTTGACCAGTATGTGTATAAGGAATGGAAGCGTCCGCTGAATTCCTTTACCCTGCCAAAACGTTTTTCTGTGCGCTATCCCTTTGAGGACAGCCTGTTACAGAAATGGGTCTCGCCGTGCGGTGGATCCGCCAGTGGCCCGCCTGAACAAGGCGACAACTATTCCCCTAGAGGGGTCTCCCTCTTTTAGGGATCCGGCCGATGCCCATGGCATTCTTTTTGGTGGCGGGGGCAACCATGCGACCGGCCTTGGCGTCTGTCATGGTAGCTCAGTCGCTCACGGAGTGTGTGAAGGAGTGGAGTGAGGCACGGGGCAGTGTAGATTCGCCTGAATCCGTGCAGCGAGCAGACCACCTGGTGCAAGGGCTCCTTTATCTTTATGACGCAGCTCTGGACTTGGTACCGATGTTGTCAAAAATGACGGTTTTTGCAATCATTATCAGGCGCCTGCTGTGGCTGTGACGCTGGTCGGGTGACCACGCGTCCAAGAGAGGTCTCACGGATCTTCCCTTTCAAGGTGGCCGGCTATTTGGGCCCCGATTGGATGAAATCATTAAGGATTTCACTGGGGGGAAGAGTAAGTTTCTTCCCGAACCCAAGCGGCGTGACCAGCTGTTACGTACCTGACGGTGGAGTCTGTCTTGTGCAGGGAACAACCGCTCTTGCGCACCCGATTCAAGGACCCCTGGTAGTGTAGACAGAGGCCCGAGAGTGCGGGATGGCACGAGGGCTGGATGGTCACAGATGTTGTAGTGAGATTCCAGCAGGTCGTGCAAACAGGAGAATGGTCGTACAAGCAGGGTTGGCAACGTGCAGGCAGAAAGGTACAAAAAGGGTTAGGCAAGCGGATCGTCAAGTTCAGGCAAGGTTCGTTAACGGGCGGGCAGCGGAGGTACAGAGGAGTAGACAAGCGGATGGTCGTGGATAGCCGGGGTCGATGCAGGTAGCGGACAACAGGTCAAAGCAAGCCGGGTTGACAGGAAACAGGAGAAACACAGGAACAGGTAGGGAGCTGAGGCCCACAGGTCTGGAACGCTGTAGAACAAGCAGCAACTTGGTGCAGGATGTCCAGGGTTTAAATAGGCACCATTTGGCGCCGTTTCCGGCGCGTGCGCGCGCACACGCACGGGAGCGCGCGAACGCGCACGGGAGCGCGCACAGAGGCGCGCGAACCACCCGGAAACGGCCAGGAACACTGGCAAAGTCCCTTTTACTGACATTGCCCCCCCCCAAGGGGCAGCCTCCGGATGCCTATCAAGTGTCACCATCTTGGCGCTTTCGTTTGAAGGCCTGAATCAGTCTGGGAGCATGAATGTTCCCTTCGGGTTCCCACGAGTTCTCTTCCGGGCCGAAACCCTTCCATTTAATTAGATATTCGGTCACACAGGCGCGCGCACCACCCGGAAACGGCCAGGAACACTGGCAAAGTCCCTTTTACTGACACCAGCGCCGCAAACAGGGGCCTCAGCCCTCTGGGCAGAAAAGTTTTTTCATGTGCTCGGTCAGGCGGGCAGGAACTCCCGGCCCGGCAAGTCTGCCTCGGGCTCTGATAAGCGTCCCTGGCAACGCAAGCCCGAAAAGACGGAGGATAAGTCCTCCGCATGATGGGTTGCCTCCGCCTGAATCTCGGGTGGGGGGCCGACTTCTGGGGTTCGCGGACCGATGGACCACCCACATCTCCGACCGGTGGGTGCGGGAGGTGGTGTCCTCCGTGTACAAGATAGAGTTCAGCACCCGGCCCCCAGACAGGTTCTTCCCAGCCAATTTAAGGCTCCCTCCGGAGCGTCAGCTAACCCTGCTAGGGGCTGTGCGGTCGATGTCCGAACAGGGGGTGATTGTGCCAGTCCTTCTGGCGGAAAGATTCCGTGGCTTATATTCAAACCTCTTTGTGGTACCAAAGAAGGGGGGGCAGGCTGGGTCTGGACTTAAAAGCGCTCAATCACTTTGTGAAGATGCGCAAGTTCAGGATGGAATCAGTCCGTTCGGTCATGGCCGCCCTACACCAAAGGGATTGGCTGGCGTCCCTGGACATCGAGGACGCATATCTGCACGTTCCCATCTATGTCGGGCACCAGCGCTTCCTGCGCTTTGCTGAAGGGGTCCTTCATTACCAGTTTGTGTCTCTCCCCTTCGGCCTGGCCTCGGCTCCGCGGGTGTTCACCAAGTTGCTGGCCCCGGTGCTCGCTCTGCTGCGACAGAGGGGCATTGCTGTGGTAACCTACCTGGACAATCTTCTCCTGCGCGCGGAGTCGGCTCAGGCTCTGGAGGACAATGTTACTGTCACCCTGACCTCACTGAGGGACTTCGGTTGGCTGACCAACCTACAGAAGTCAACTTTGACCCCGTCCTGTCGCCTCGAATATCTGGGTCTGACATGTGACACTGTGCAGCAAAGGTATTTCTACCTCCGGACAAGTTGCTGGCACTGCAAGTAGCAGTGCGGCCCCTGCTGTCACGACGGTGGTCCTCCTTACGTTTTTGCATGCGGGTGTTGGGGCACATGGTCTCGTCCTTCGAGGCGATACCATACTCCCAGAGTCACACCCGGCTCCTGCAGCGAGCGATACTACTGCAGTGGGACAGGTCCCCTTCGTCTCTGGATCGTCTGATCCGGTTGGATCATCTGACCAGGGGGTCGTTGACTTGGTGGCTTCAGGCCCCAGCATTGACCCTGGGGAAGTAGTTTCTTCCCCTAAAATGGTCGATAGTCACGACGGATGCCAGCCTCTCGGGCTGGGGAGGAGTCCTGGGGAACCAGTCGGCTCAGGGCCATTGGTCGACGCAGGAGTCTCGACTTCCGATCAATGTGTTGGAGCTGAGGGCGATCAAGCTCTGTCTCTTCCGCTGGTCAGCGAGGCTGCGCGGCCTCCCGGTTCGGGTTTAGTTGGACAATGCCACGGCTGTGGCGTACGTGAACCATTAAGGCGGAACAAGAAGCTCGGCAGCAGCAGCAGAGGCAGCCCACATCCTAAAGTGGACAGAGCTTCATGTGCCGGCAATCTCCACCATCTACATTCCAGGCGTAGAAAATTGGAAGGCGGACTTCCTAAGTCGCCAAAAGCTGGACCAGGGAAAGTGGTCCCTGTATCCAGAGGTCTTTCGCCAGATTTACGAAAGGTGGGGCACGTCAGATGTGGATCTCCTGGCGTCCAGATTCAATCACAAGGTGAAGACCCGTTGGCGGCAGCCACGGATGCTCTGGTGGTCCCGGTACAGGCTTCTGTACGCCTTTCCCCCTCTCAAGTTTCTACCGCGGTTGCTGCGCAGGATAGAAGTGGAGGGAATCCCGACAATCCTGGTGGCTCCGGATTGGCTTCGGCGCCCTTGGTACGCCGATGGGGTGCGGATGGTAACAGACGTTCCCTGGCGACTCCCGCTTCGCGAAGATCTACTGTCGCAAGGCCCCATCTTACACCCTCCTTTACCCTCGCTGGCTTTGACGGCATGGCTATACCCTGCTTTACCTTCGCTGGCTTTGACGGCATGGCTATTGAGTCCCAGGTGTTGAGGGAAGGGGGGGTCTCTGAGTCAGTGATCCCCACTATGCTTAAGGCGCGCAAGTGTACTTCTATCATCGCACCTGGAAGACCTATATTGCGAGTCGTGGGGTTGGAACCCCCGTTCCTTTGCAGTAGCTCGGGTGCTGGCCTTTCTTCAACAAGGCCTGGACCAAAAGTTGGCTTTGAGCACCCTCAAGGGCAGATCTCCGCTCTGGCGATTCTGTTTCAGCGTCCCTTGGCGACGCATTCTTTTATCCATACCCTTGGCGCCGTGGGATCTAAACTTGGTACTTTCTGTACTGCAGAAACCGCCTTATGAGAAGATCAGGAATATTCCCTTACAATTGCTGTCTCAGAAGGTCGCCTTCTTGGTGGCTATCACATCCGCTAGGCGGGTGTCTGAATTGGCAGCTTTGTCGTGTAGGTCTCCTTATTTGGTCCTACACACGGATAAGGCGGTGCTGCGCCCGTCTCCTTCATTCCTTCCGAAGGTAGTATCCTCTTTTCACATTAATGAGGACATTGTCCTCCCTTCCTTGTGTCCACACCCGTCTCACCCTAAGGAGATTGCTTTGCATTCCTTGGATGTGGTAAGAGCATTGCGGGTGTATTTGGAAGCTACGGCTCCTTTTAGGAAGTCAGATGCGCTGTTTGTGCTGACGGATGGACCGCGCAAAGGGTTGGCGGCTTCGTCGGCCACTGTTTCACGTTGGATCAGACAGACCGTGACCCATGCGTATACTGTTCGGGGACAAGTATCCCCTTTTCCGGTCACGGCTCATTCCACCAGGGCGATTAGCACTTCCTGGGCATTTAGACACCAAGCATCGGTGTCTCAGGTGTGCAAGGCGGCTACTTGGGCCTCGGTGCACACTTTTGTTAAGTTTTACAAAGTTTATGTGTCAGCATCCGCGGATGCTACTTTTGGCCGCAAAGTTTTACAGGCGGCGGTGTAGGCGCGGCTGGCGCCTCCCGAGATTTTTCTGTGGGTACAGTTGTTATTGTTTGCCCACTCCTCTTGTTTGACACTGCTTTGGGACGTCCCCACGTGCCATGAATAGAGGCTGCATCTGTCAATGAACGTAACAGAAAATAGGATTTTATTAAGAACTTACCGTAAAATCCTTTTCTCTGCGTTCACTGACAGACGCAGCACCCACCCCTCGGTGTTGTGTTTGTATGGCTTGTTACGAACTGATATGCTATGCAGGGCTGAGGGGTTATGTGCTGAGTAAGGACTGCCCCCTGGGAGGGGCCTGCTTTACTTTCTGAACTTTCGTTCTGCCTAGTCTACTCCTAGTAAAAGGTACATAACCCACGTGTCATGAATAGAGGCTACGTCTGTCAACGAACTCAGAGAAAAGGATTTCACGGTAAGTTCTTAATAAAATCCTATTTTTTTACCTTCAAAATTCTTGTTAATTTAAATAACGTTTTTGTTCCTTGTTGCTTTTGTTTTCTGTCCCCTGGGCCATTCACACCTGAGCATTTTGTAGCTTGAAGCTCAAAACTCCAAAGTGTTTAATATGCCAAATCCCATGCCCTTTTGGCCTCATGCACACTGGACGTTTTTACAGCTGCTGTTTTTGGTTCAGATGTTTTTCTACAGCCAATAAACGAGCATGTTATCCTAGGTGTCCATGCACACATAGGCTTTTATAAGCAGTTTTCTGGCTGGAAAAAAACCCTGAACTAGTGGGTTAGAGGAGTTTTTCAGCTGTAAAAATGCTCTAACTGAAAAATTCTGAAAAAAGCTTAAAAATGTAGAGTTCTTGCAGACAGTCTGTGTGTAAGCTTGTTTGAACTGTTGATAAATTAATGAGGGGATGCACTGGATACCTGTGCTGCCATTGTGCTATAGCTGGGTGTCCAGTGCGCCCTATACCTTTAAGGAAGGGCAGGCTCTCTTCGGGCATACCTGCCTTTTAATTTAGCCTTTATTGTTTATGTGCTCAAAATCCGGAGACTCTCAAAATTATAGAGTTAGGACTGCAGTACACTGGGGCGCTGTGATATGGCACCTGCAGCTTATGCATATATTTGCAAATCTGTGCAAACTAAACCCTTTGTTTTTTTTTTTTTTTTCAAATATTTTATTTAACTTGGAAAAGGCAGCTTCAGTGTAACAGGTCGTTAGTACAGAAATAAGTAACGGTACATTAATCCAAATGGTAAGTACAAATAAACTATTAATGAAAATTGAGCTTTCAGAGAGTCTATAAATCTACCAATTGAGCTCCTCAAGGAGAAAAGTACCAAACTCCAATTAAGCCTAAACCGCCTCTTGGCGTGGACCATTTGGGGAATCACATAGGTCTACCCATTCCATTTTCCTTTTTTAGATAGATTATGAGGGAAATGAGAGACCAGCGGTAGAAAAAAAGAGAGGGAAAAGAAAAGGACAAAAGTGAGAAAATTGAAAAGAGAGGGAGAAGGGTGGGGATTGGGGGGAAGGTTTGTCACGGAAGGGCAGAATAGCTTAAAGTGGATGTAAACCCACCACTCGCCTAGTATAAGCTAATGGCCCAGTATTAATGTACATGCAAGCCTCCTGCATGTATCCCTACTTTTAAAATGTCACCCTTTTCATCTGTAGCAGCCCCACAAATCTCTGGATTCAGTGGGTGTCTTTCTTTGCTGAAGCTCAGTGGGTGGAGTTGTGATGTCACAAGACTTCCCACCCAGCTCTTTACTGAGAGCTGGAAGGAGATTGGGGGGGGGAGTGAGAGGTTCTTTTTACTCCGTGCAGGAGATAAGAAATATGACCTGTCAGTCACACAGCACGGGATGAAATGTCTCCTATTTTTTTTTCGGGTTTACGTCCACTTTAATGAAAATAAGAATAATAGACCCAGATCGGTTATCTGCAAAAAAGAGCTGCCCCTTCCTCAGAACAGACAAACATATTCCATAACCTCCACATTTTAGAATATATTTCATGTTTGTGTGCTGTGAGGATTGAATCCTC
>BLSH010049313.1:1168452-1193061 GCA_018402905.1 Glandirana rugosa
AGCAGTCCTTCCGTACACTACCCGGGACTTAAATAAGACGTCGTCCTGTTACTGGGGGTATACATGTCGGTTACAGTAATTCTCGATGGAAGTTGTATTTATTCTTGTTCACAAGACCTTCTCTACCAAACCGATGGTGTCTCGAGACTAGAGTTGTAGTACCTCAGACAGACCCTAATGTACTTCTCTGTTTTATTAAATTACGTCGGATGTGGGTGTCTTCTAGACACCAACCAAGAGGTTCTACAAACCTTGTTGGACGAACGACTCAAGGAAGTTTTTGACACACGTTCGCGTGGATCTTTTTTTATCCTAAAATAATTACTCCTAGTAAAAGGTACATAACCCACGTGTCATGAATAGAGGCTGCGTCTGTCAATGAACTCAGAGAAAAGGATTTTACGGTAAGTTCTTAATAAAATCCTATTTTTTTCTAGGTGCGCTTGCACACAGTTTTTGAAGGAACTCAGCAAGCAGGTTGTTCCAAACATCTTGGAGAACCAACCACAGATCTTCTGTGGGTGTAGGCTGCATTAAATTATTTTGTCTCTTCATGTAATCCCAGACAGACTCCATGATGTTGAGATCAGAGCTCTGTGGTAGCCAAACCATCTCTTCCAGAACACTTGTTCTTATTTATGTTGAAGGTAGCTCTTAATGACATTGGCTGTACATATGGGGGTCATTGTCCTGCTGCAGAATAAATTCAGGGCCCATCACATGCCTTCCTGACGATATGGAGTGATAGATAAGTGTCTGCCTGTATTTCTCAGCATGGAGGACACCATTGGTCAAATCTACAAATCCATTTGTAGAAATGCAGCCCCAAACTTGCAAGGAACCTCCACCATGTTTCACTGTTTCCTGCAGACACTCATTATTGAACCGCTCTCCAGCCCTTCTTCACAAACAAAAATGCCTTTCTCTTACGTTCATTGACAGACGCAGCCTCTATTCATGACACATGGGCTTATGCACATCCTACTAGAAGTAGACTAGGCAAAAAGAAAAAAAGCAAGCTGGCCCCTCCCAGGGGGGCGTCCTCATTCTGCATATAACCCCCCAGCTCTGCATAGCATATCAGTTTTTTTATGCTTAGTGCAAGGAGTTAGACCTGGTTCCCTGCTGGGATCTGCAGTTCCCCATTTTTCTTCCTTTTGCTTTTCTCAAGCTATCTGATGAAGACTGCTATCAAGTAGCCGGCCGGGGCATAGAGGATACCTTGAATCCTGAAATTTCCCCAGCACGGCCGACCGATGCGAGCTACCCTTAGCTTTAGCGGGGTCCGCCGCATTGTACCCGTTCCGTGCGGGGGGCTAGTGGGTGAACCCCACTCGTGTCTGAGTGACTGGGCTGCGCTCGCGTCCAGGGACGTTCTGGCCGGCAGCATCCCTCCCCACCTGGGGGGAGGAAGGTCTGCTACCGGATGGCTATCCGCTGCGCCCGTTGGGAATGGTGAGTGACACCCCCCTCTGGGGTGCGGAGGGGGGGGCGACTAGCGGTACCGTAAGTCCGGTGGAGGGTCATGGAGTCAAGGTTCCTGTGCTATTCCCCCTACCCCCCCCCCCCCCGCGCCGCACCCCCTGCGCTACTATACCGCCATGCAGCATTTTTCCGCCGCCATGCGCCGGTGTACTGCCGCCAATTTTCCCTTGGCCGCATTCGGCGGCCATTTTGCCGTAGCCGCGGCCATTTTAATGGATGTTTTGGCCTCTGGTGACCACACGGCGGCCATTTTGCCGTAGCCGCGGCCATTTTAATGGATCTTTTGGCCTCTTGTGACCGCTCGGCGGCCATCTTTGGTGTGCCTTGCTATTAGAAAATGTGCGTGTCAGCGCCGTTTTTTCTTCCTGAATCAGCGGTGCACACACGGCGGCAGTGGCAACAAAAAATTAGCAGTGGCGGATAGCACACCTACGGTGGCTAAGAGGGGCACACAGATCAGCAGGTATGGCTGACTTTTCCCTGGGGTGTCAGTGGCGGTGGTGCAGAGTCCTCCTGGGCATACCCTGGTCGCTCTGTGGTGCAGTTTGGTGGGGCAGCATTGTGGGTTGTCATGGCCTATAGGCCCTAAAAGAGTTCCGGTGGTACAATGGCGGCCGAACCTGTGGGTTCTTCTCCGGAGGGGTCCGCAGAAGCGCAGGCTGCGCTGGGACCACTGGTTTCCCTGGACCAGTTAACTTCCATTTTTGGAGAGTTTTCGCTCGGGGGGTACCGAGCCGTGCCAAGGGGGTGACTAAAGAGTGTCCACCTTCCTCTGAGGAGGAATCTGAACCGGAAGGGGGCTCTGTGGTCACAGGGACCCCCGTGGAGCTCTCAGATGGTGAACTGGAGCCCTTGGATGGTCAGGAAGTCCAGGGGGCCTCGGTGGCGTGCGTAAGGGCGCTGGTGGCCTCCCTGACCACCGATCTCTGTGAGTCATTGCGGCTGGAGCATGCCGGGGAGTCGCAGGAGACTGCCTGTATTTGTGGGTCCTTCAAGCCATCACGGACTCCTAAGGCATATCCATATGTCCAATTTTTTGACCAGTTTGTGTATAAGGAATGGCAGCGTCCACAGAATTCCTTTTTCACTGCCCAAACGTTTCTCTGTGTGCTATCCCTTTCAGGACAGTCTTTTGCAGAAGTGGGAATACCCCGCAGTGGACCCATTGTGCTTGGTGGCGGGAGCGGCCTTGAGGCCTGCTCTGGCGTCGGCCGTGGTGGTACAGTCACTTGTGGGACAGAATTGCACAATGATTTGGGCTGCAGGTGCTCACCTGGGGCTTTGCAGCGGGTTGACCACCTGATACAGGGTCTCCGGCTCCTGTGTGACGCAGCCTTGGTCCTGCTCCCATGCTGTCGAATATGTCTGTTTTTGCAGTCATTGTCTGACGGTTGCGGTGGTTGCGGTGTTGGTCGGGTGACCACGTGTCCAAAAAGGGCCTCACGGACCTCCCCTTTCAGGGTGGTTGGCTTTTCGGGACGCAATTGGATGAAATCATGAAGGATTTCACCGGGGGGAAGAGTACCTTTCTCCCAGAACCCAAGCGGCGGGAATACCGCCGTAAGCAGGGTCCCTCATCGGGCCAGAAGCGTTTTTTTTTCGGGCACCCGGTTCAGTGGGCAAGGGCTCAAGACTCGGCAAGTCTGCCTTGGGGTCCGGTAAGTGGCCCTGGCAGCGCATGCCTGACAGGACGGAAGAAAAGTCCTCCTCCGCTTGAGGGGTTGACCCCGCCCGACTCTCGGGTGGGGGGCCGACTTCTGGGGTTCGCAGACAGGTGGACTGCCCACATTTCCGGCCGGTGGGTACAGGAAGGGTGTCCGCCGGGTACAGGATAGAGTTTAGCACTCTACCCTCAGACAGGTTCTTCCCTCGAACTTGAGGGGCCGGGGCGTCGGGAAGCCCTCTTAGGGGCTGTTCAAACGCTGTTCGGACAAGGGGTGATTGTGCCGGTACCTTCATTGGAAAGGTTCCGCGGCTTCTATTCAAACCTCTTTGTGGTGCCCAAAAAGGTGGGGTCAGGCCAGTTCTGGATCTAAGAGCGCTAAATCACTTTGTGAAAGCGCGGAAATTCAGGATGGAATCTGTCCGCTCGATCGTGGCCGCCCTTCACCAAGGGGACTTCATGGCGTCTCTGGATATCGGGGACCCTATTCTGCAGGTTCCCATTTGTCTCCGGCAGCAGCGCTTCCTGTACTTTGCAGTGGGAGTCCTACATTACTAATTTGTGGCACTTCCCTTTGGTCTGGCCTCGGCTCTTCGGGTCTTCACCAAGCTGTTGGCTCTGGTGCTGGCTCTATTGAGGCAGAGAGGCATTGCTGTGGTAGCATACCTCGACGATCTGCTCCTGCGAGCGGTGTCATCTTCGGCTCTGGAGGACAATGTTGCTGGCACCATGGCCTCGGTGAGAGACTTCGGCTGGCTGATCAACCTGCAGAAGTCGACATTGACCCTGTCCTGTCCTCTGGAATGTCTGGGTCTAATATTGGACACGGAGCAGGCGAAGGTGTTCCTACCTCCGGCCAAGTTGCTGACGCTACAAGCAGCGGTGTGCTCCCTGCCGTTGCGTCGGTGGTCCTCCTTACGGTTCTGTTTGTGGGTGTTGGGACTCATGGTCTCGGCCTTCGAGGCGATACCGTACGCCCAGAGCCACACTCGGCTCCTGCAACGAGAGATCCTGTTACGGTGACAAGTCTCCGTTGTCCCTGGACTAGCTGATCAGTGTGGATCATAAAACCTAGGGGGTCATTGCCATGGTGGCTCTGGGCCCCAGCATTGACTTTGGAAAAGTCTTGCCTTCCCCTGAATTGGTCGATAGACTGGCGCTAGTCGTGACTATCGGGCTGGGGAGGGGTCCTGGGGCGGTTGTTTGCTCTGGGCCGTTGGTCGACGCAGGAATCGCGCCTTGCAATAAATGTGCGGGAGCTGAGGGCAATCAGGCTCTGTCTCTCCCACAGGTCGGCAAGGCTGCGCGGCCTCCCGGTTCGGGTTCAGTTGGACAATGCCACGGCGGTGGCATACGTGAACCATCAGGGCGGAACAAGGAGTTCGGCAGCAGCTGTGGAGATGGCCCACATTCTGAGGTGGGCAGAACTTCATGTGCCGGCAATCTCCACCATCTACATCCCGGAGCGTAGAAAACTGGCATGCGGACTTCCTCAGTCGCCAGACTCTGGATCGGGGGGAATGGTCTCTGCATCCACAAGTGTTCCTCCAGATTTGCAAGCGGTGGGGCAGGCCAGACGTGGACTTATTGCCGTCCAGGTTCAATCACAAGGTGCAGGCCTTTGTGTAAAGGACAAGGAATCCGTTGGCGGCACCACGGACGCAATAGTCACACCTTGGTCCCGGTACAGGCTTCTGTATGCCTTTCCTCCTCTCCCGGATTCGCCTCGGCGCCCTTGGTACGCCGACGTGGTGCGGATGGTAACAGATATTCCCTGGCGGCTCCCGCTTCACAAGGATCTGCTGTCACAGGGACCCATCCTGCACCCTGCCTGCCCTCGCTGGCTTTGACAGTTTGGCTATTGAGTCCAAGGTGCTGAGGGATAGGGGCGTTTTCTGACTCCGTGTTCCCTACCATGCTTAAGGCACGTAAGTGTACGTCGCGCAAGATATATCATCGCACCTGGAAGGCTTATATTGCCTAGTGTGAGGAGGGGGGTTGGAACCCCCGCTCTTTTCTCTATATCCCGGGTGCTGGCCTTCTTGCAGCAAGGTCCGTTAGCTACACTTTATTTGAGCGTACATTTGTACAGGGTGTACGTCCTGTAGCTCCTCGGGTACGGTCGCCGTTGGTACCGTGGGTTTTAAATTTAGTACTTCTGTACTGCAGAAACCGCCATATGAGAAAATCAGGGATATTCCCTTACAATTGCTGTCACAAAAAGTGGCTTTTTTGGTGGGCGGGTGTCTGAGTTGGCGGCTTGTCAGGTAGGTCTCCCTACTTGGTATTTCATATGGTTAAGGCGGGGCTGCGCCCTTATCCTTCGTTCTTGCCGATGGTGGTTTCTTCTTTTCACATTAATGAGGACATTGTTCTCCTTTCATTGTGTCCACACCCGTCTCACCCCAGGCGATTGCTTTGCACTCTTTGGATGTAGTAAGGGCTCTGCGGGTGTGTTTGTCGGCTACAGCTTCTTCGGAAGCCTGATGCTTTGTTTGTACTGACGGAAGGACCACGCAAAGGTTTGGCGTCCTTGTCAGCTACTATGTCCCGTTGGATCGGACAGACGGTGACCTATGCGTATACTGTTGGGGGCAAGAACCCCCTTTTCTGGTCACGGCTCATTACACCAGGGCGATTGGCACTTCCTGGCTTTTCAGACACCAAGCCTCGGTGTCTCAAGTGTGCAGGACAGCTACATGGGCCTCGGTGCACACTCTTGTTAAATTTTACGAAGTTGATGTGTCAGCATCCGCGGATGCTGCTTTTGGCTGCAAGGTTTTGCAGGCGGCGGTATAGGCGTGGCCGGCGCCTCCTGAGAGGATTCTGTTGGGTACAATTGTTATTGCTGGCCCACCCCTGTTGTTTGACACTGCTTTGGGAGGTCCCCATGTGTCATGAATAGAGGCTGCGTCTGTCAATGAGTGTAAGAGAAAACAATGAGGACATTCTTATGCCATCCTTGTGCCCTGCTCCTAAGCATCCAAAGGAATTTTTGCTACATTTCCTGAACGTGGTCAGAGCCACTGGAGTGTACCCAAAAGCTACTGCTTCCATTAGACAAATGGATTCCCTGTTTGTTTTTTCCTCAGGACATCACAAGGGGGACCCTGCTTCAAGATCCACTATTGCACAGTGGATAAGAGCCTGTGTTCCTAAACAAAAATCTCCTCCTGAGCGCTTATGTGCCCACTCCACCAAATCTGTAGGAGTATCCTGGGCCTTTACGCACCAAGCCTCTGTTGCCCAACAGTGTGAGGCCACCACCTGGTCTTCCTTGCATACTTTCTCAAAGTTTTACCAGGGGGATGTCCAATCTTCTGCAGATGCAGCTTTTGGCTGCATGGTTATTGAAGCAGCATTGTGAACTTGGGTTTTTTGGAATCTGCTGGCACAGTTCTGTTTGCCTAGTTGTTTCCCACTCTTTGTATTCAATGCTTGGGGCTGTCCCATGGTGTATGAATAGGTTGCATGTGTACTGTACTGTACGATTAAGATAAGAAGAATCTTGACTTACCTGTATATCCTGTAGCTTTGAGTACAGAACACCTTCCCTGACTCTCCTTGTTACTTTGCATTGCTTGCTACAAAATGAGGACTCACAGAGTGGGGTAGGGTTATAGAGGAGGCGCCCAGGGGGTGTGTCCTCAAAAGCTTGCTATTGTCCAATCATCTGAAGGTACACGCGCTGTGGTGTATGAATAAGTTGCCTATACTCCAAGATATGGAGTTTATAGATAAATCCAAGTTCCTCTTTTTTGTTTTTTATTTTTGTGCTTTGATAATATTTTGAGTGTCATTTTTAAAAAGGGTACACAATTAAAATTGGAATCAGAATTTTAGTGTTGATTTAAACAGGAGAAATTATAGATTAAAATATATACTTTTAATTACAGTAACAATATATTATTTTTTCAGTTAAGTGCATTTTTGTTTTTTAGTTTTGATATGTTTTTGTCTATGGATTACTTAAAGTGGATGTAAACCCACCACTCACTTAGTATAACCTAATGGCACAGTATTAATGTATATGTACATGCAAGCCTCCTGCATGTATCCCTAACTTGCAAATGTCACCCCTTTCAGCAGTAGCAGCCTTGCAAAACACTGGAATCAGTGGGTAGGTCTCTTTTGCTAGAGCTCGGTGGGTGGAGTTGTGATGTCACAAGACTCCCCACCTACCTCTACACTCTCCTACTTTGCTTTTCCTGAATTTTGAGAAACCTCTAGTCAGGAAAGACACCACTTGACTTCAGCATGCCCAATCATGCTGAGGTGTGGAGCAGCCAATCCTGGGAGAGCTGGAGAAGAAAGAAGGGGTGTGTGTGAAGCTTGTGTGCCCCATGCAGGAGATAAGGAAATTACCTGTCACTCACACAGCATGGGGATGAAAGGTCTCCTATTTCTCCCTTAGTCGGTCTTTCTTTTACTGAAAAAAAATAAGGGGATTATTCAGAGCTGAATTAACTCTTTGTGGCAAGACTGGGCACAGATGACATGACATCCTCTCCTGTACATGGTAGAAGTGTCAGTAAAAAATGTTTTTTTATCTTTCGGGTTTACATCCACTTTACTCACTTACCAACCGGGCCCCTTTTTTACATTTGTTGGTTACACGCTAAAAACTGTTTTTTTTTGTTAGAAAATGACTTAGAACCCCCAAACATTATATATATTTTTTCAAACACCCTAGAGAATAAAATGGCGATCGCTGCAATACTTTTTGTCACACGGTATTTGCGCAGCGGTCTTTCAAGCGTGATTTTTTTCGAAAAATTTCACTTTTTTGAGTTAAATAATAAAACAACAGTGAAGTTAGCCCAATTTTTTTGTTTATTGTGAAAGAGGATGTTACGCTGAGTAAATAGATACCATACATGACACGGTTGAAAATTGCGCACACTCGCGGAATGGCGACAAAGTCTGGTACCTTTAACGTTTACCAGGTTAGAGGTGCAGAGGGGGCCTTTTGCTAGAATTACTGCTCATACACTGGCAATCGCGGGGATGCCTCACGTGTGGTTTGAACACCGTTTTCATATGCGGGCTTACATTTGCCTTTTCTTTGCTGCGCGAGCTTGCGGGGGCGGTGGCGCTTTAAAAAAAACATTTTTAATTTGATATATTTATTTTTAGCACTGTTCCTTTAAAAAAAAAAAATTCTGATCACTTTTATTGCTATCACAAGGAATGTAAACATCCCTTGTGATAGTAATATATGGTGGAGGGCTGGGTGCACTTCACAGTATTCAGATCGCCAAAAACAGCGATTCTGAATACTGTCATTTTTTTAAAATTGGCGCCGTTAGCCGCCGAGTAAACCGGAAGTGACGTTGTGACCTCGCTTCCGGAATTAGCCGAAGGAGACCCGATCGGAGCTGATTCCGGCTTCTGTCAGGTCTCCTCCTAGCCGGCGGAGGCCCCGAATCGTCGCTCCGGTCTCCCGGTGGGACTGGAGGCCGGAGAAGAGTGGTGGAAGGCGGCGGGAGACGGGGGGTATGTCCCCTCCCGCCCCCTGGGATAACGACCGAACGGCTCCCGAGCCAGATCGGTCAATATCCCCGGATAGCCGACCGTCCACTCTAAAAAACAATACCGGGATATAGCCTGCAGCTGCAAGCTATATCCTACACAGCCACTCAAAACCAGCCACCGCCTATTTACGGCGCTGGTCGAGAAGTGGTTAAAGTGTAACCAAAGACAGAACTTTTTTTTTTTGTTTTGAATAGAATAAGGGAGGTTTACAGTTACAGTTTTTGTATCCCATTATGAAGATTTCCCTTCGCTCCCTGCCTCATACCCAAAACAGGAAGTGAGAGGAAATCCCTCCAAATAAGAGAATTCCAGTGTGTCACCAGGGTCACCAGAGCTAGTGGCCCCATTGGAAGATCCGTGTTTTGATGTCAACCCAAAATTTGGGATTTTCTTTTACTTTCGAAGTTTATGGTAAACATGACAAATAGAGTAAATCTCTCTAACAGGGGCACAGACAGCAAAAACAATTTGCAGGTGTTCTAGTCCCTCTCTACTCTACACTATCCAAAACTAAAAAAAAAGTTTTGCCTTTAGTTACACTAAAAAAATGTAAAACCTTTTTTGAAAGACAATGCCACCAAGAGAAAGCCTTGTTTGTCTCAAAATTTACATAAAACATATGTCCCGTTCTGTAAAGGGGGGACATGACAGATCTACTGATCCCTATGATCGGGATCAGTTAGATCTGTTATGTCCCTGCCAGCCCAGCCCCCACACAGTTAGAACACAATGAGGGAACACATTTAATCCCTTGATCACCCCCTTAGTGTTAACTCCTTCCCTGCCAGTGACATTTATACAGTAATCAGTGGCTATTTTTAGATCTGATCGCTGTATAAATGTCATTGGTCTTAAAAAAGTGTCAAAAATGTCCGCCGCAATGTCGCAGTCCCAATAAAAATCGCAGATCACCGCCATTACCAGTAAAAAAAAAATAATAAAAGCGCCATAAATCCATTCCCATAGTTCCCAATCAATATAAGCCTATTGCGATTTTTTTTTTTTTTTAACCAAAAATATGTAGAAGAATATATATCGGCCTAAACTGATGAATACATTTGATTTTTTATGGACGTGTATTATAGCAAAAAGTAAAAAATATTGTTCTTTTTTCAAAATTGTTTGTCTTTTTTTGTTTATAGCGCAAAAAATAAAAACTGCAGAGGTGATCAAATACCACCAATAGAAAGCTTTATTTGTGGGGAAAAAAGGACATCAGTTTTGTTTGTGTACAACATCGCACGACCGTGCAATTGTCATTCAAAGAGTGACATCGCTGAAAACTGGCCTGGGCAGGAGGGGGGTTTAGGTGCCCAGTAAGCAAGTGGTTAACCACTTGCAGACCGCATACCAAAGATTTACTGCAGCAGAGCGGCCCCGCTGCACTGGACCATGTACATGTACACCCTGGCTGTGCTGCCATCCACCGCAGTAAAAGCCGATCAGCGGGTCCTGGCCAATGGTTTATGGCCGGAACCCACCCATCAGCCGAGAAAATGATTACTATCTTTTGTTTTCTTCCTGCAAAGCAGGGAGTAAAAACTTGCACATTGCTTAGTAAAACGCACACAGTAAACATTGTTGGGTACACATTTAACCCCTTGATCGCCCTTCCCAGCCAGTGTCATTAGTACAGTGACAGTGCATATTATTAGCACCAATCACTGTATCAGTATCACTGGTGATGTCAGTGGCAGTTAGTCCCCCCCCCCAGCATCATTTAGTGTCAGATTGCCCACTGCCTTATCACAGTCTCATTATAAGTCGCTCTTCACTGCCATTAGTAGTATAAAAGATAAATAAATAAAAATTCCAATAAATATCCCATAGTTTGTAGATACAATAACTTTCACGCAAGCCAATCAATATACACTTATTGGGATTTTTTTTACCAAAGACATGTAGCAGAAGACATATTGGCCTAAATTTATGAAGAAATTCAATTTTTTTTAATTGGATATGTTTTATAGCAGAAAGTAAAGAATATTGTTTTTTTTTAACACACACACAAAAAAAAAACACTGGTGATCGTAAACAGCGATCTCTGGGATGTCCCAAGCAGCCCATCCTCCCTACAGTTAGAACACACCCAGGGTACACAGTTAACCCCTTGATCGCCCCCTGGTGGTGAACCCTTCCCTGCCAGTGTCATTTATACATTGATCAGTGCCTTTTTTTTTTAGCACTGATCAATGTAATAATGTCACTGGTCCCCAGAAAGTGTCACCTAGGGTCAGATTTGTCCGCCGCAATGTCGCAGTCCCGCTAAGAATCGCAGATCGCCGCCATTACCAGTAAGAACATTTAAAAAAAATTAAAAGTCCATAAATCTATCCCCTATTTTGTAGACGCTATAACTTTTTGGTAAACCAATCAATATACGCTTATTGTGATTTTTTAAATTTATTTTTTAACCAAAAATATGTAGAAGAATATATATCGGCATAAACTGATGAATACATTTTTTTTTTGGATATGTATTATAGAAGAAAGTAAAAAATATTGTTTTTTTTGGGTTTTATTTCTAAATTGTCCCTCTTTTTTTGTTTATAGTACAAAAAATTAAAACGGCAGAGTTAATCAAATACCACCAAAAGAAAGCTCTATTTGTGTGAAAAAAGGACATAAATTTTGTTTGGGTACAACGTTGCACGACCACGCAATTTTCAGTTAAAGCGACGCGCTGCCGTATCACCAAAAATGGCCTGGGCATTAAGGGGGTCAAACCTTCCCGGGGCTGAAGTGATTAAGATAAAAAGCCTTCTGTGTGCAGCAGCCACCCCAGCACCCCCTTATTCTTACCTGAGCCCCATCTCTATCCATCGATGTCCACAAGTGCCTTGGCTATCCAGGATTCTGCCTCCTGATTGGCTGAGACACAGCAGCGGCGCCATTGGCTTCCGCTGCTGTCAATCAAAGTCAGCCAATCAGGAGAGAGAGGGAGTGGGGCCGAACTGGGGCTCCATGTCTGAATGGACACACAAAGCTGCAACTCAGGCTCAGGTGCGCCCATAGCAAGCTGCTTGCTTTGGGGGCACTCGACAGGAGGGAGGGGCCAGAAGAGCCGAAGAGGGACCCAAGAAGAGGAGGATCTGGGCTGCCCTGTGCAAAGCCAACTGCATAGAGCAGGTAAGTATAACATGTTTGTTATGTTTCTAGAAAAAAAACGAGACTTTACAATCACTTGCGATTTTGATTGTGTGACACAGTGATTCCGGTACTGACTCCGCCTCCTGAAACTCCTCCTCCCAGTACTGCTGTAGTTCAGAGGGCAGGCTCTGTGAAAGCCGTGCCTAATCACAAGGCATAGTTAATATGTGTCACAGAATTCAAGGAAGCAAATGTGTGGTGATCTTCACAAAGTAAGTTTACAAACGTCAATATCATTCAGATTAATAGGAGTAAGCTAGAGATTATTGAAATACAATGTGGAAGTAAGCATATAATTTTACATTTTAACCATAGATATACTTTAAGTAATGACAAAGATATTGATGAATGAACAGTCACATAATAGAAATATAAAAATTGCTCTGGTCCATAGAGGGGATACAGGTGTGAGAGTTGAAGGGGTTACGACATATCCATCCGCAGAAAGCACTTATTTCTTTGTCCGAAAACATCACAGTGTAAGCTTTAATTTTCTTTCAAATTAACCTATGCTCTGTCTTCCTTAGTGATAATCCCATGGCGGATATTTACGGCGCCAACCTCTACAATCGTCACTTGCAGGCACAGCGAGAAGGCGCTTCATCAGGCCGTCCGCAGAACTGTGAGTCCATACTGGTGTGTACTGGTGTTTATGGAAATCAGAAGGAGGTGCCGGCAGACCCAAGAGAGAGCATCACAGAGACCGTTTTCCACGGGCACCGCGATTTCCAGCTAGAGCCTGGCCTGGTGGAGGCACACCATGTGGTGCAGGATGTGGGGCAGGCCGTGGAGCTGGTGCTGAAGAAGGAGGGCTGGATCCCCGAATCTGAGATGGGTGATGACACCAGTCCCCATGGCACGAATTGAAGGAAATAATACATTTCATCTGCATTGACATAGATGCTGCAGATGGTGGGGTCTCATTATAAACTGGAAGGACATAGGCATGCACTGCAAAATCCTATTGCCCAGAGTGCCCTACAAAATGATCACTGGCTGGTTCACAGCATTTTTATTCTACGATGGACTGAAGCAGTCTGTGTTTTTTCTGTGAAGGGTGTGCACCATACAGCACATGGTGTAATCCTTAAAGGATAAGTTCACTTTTGGTAACACATGTTACATGTTATACCTGTATTTAGGGTGTAACACATAACATGCCACCAAAGAGCACCTACCTATGCCCTTCTGACCCCCCCCCCCCCCCACGTGACAACAGGCAGAGATCTTCTCACAATTTAAAAAGGGCGATCTCTGAATGAATGAAATAAAACTACCATCTTCCACTGTAGCAGATGCCTTGCAGTTCTCAATAAACTGCAAGAGCACTCTAGTAGTTCATTGATCTTCCTGCTGCCCAGTAACTGTCTGCCCATATGGGAGGTACGAGCAGACAGCTATACTGAGATGCTGCAGGAGCCTGACATTGCACCCACAATTTGCTGATTGTGGGCGCAATGCTCTGCAGGCTCCAGGAAAAAAATAATTAATGCACATTTTTTTACCTGCAAAAATATGTGCATTTGTTTTGCTTTTTTAAAGGTGAACTCAGCCATTGAAAAGTGTTTCAAATTCTGAGTTACACTTTATTAACTGAGCTTATCTAAGGATTTTATGTATTCAGAAATGTGCAGGGTTACTAAGAAAATGTCCATTTCTTTGCTATCCATTAAGAGATGCAGGAAGCCTTCAGGTTATACTGCCGCCTATGAAGGACATTTCCTTTGTCCCTCAATGGACTCCCAGAAAACAATTTTACGGAGAGTATAAAAATCCTATTTTCTTTCATTTTCATTGATGGACACAGGAAGTCTCCTACTGTAGGTGGCAGTCTAACCTGAAGCGAAGACTTCCTGTGTTGCTTATTGGACAAGAAAGAAAAGGGATTTACAGTGAGTACAAAAATCCTATTATATGATCTCTTCTTTAGCTTTCCTGATTTTGTCTGCCAAAAATCCTGAAGCTGAGATCAGAGCTTAGAACCCCCCTGGTAGCACACATTGCTTCCAACTCCTGAATGTGCATAACAGAATAAGATATCAGAGCCCAGGGCCAAGCCAGGGGGTAGGCAAAAGAGGCAGCAACCTTGGGCGCATCAGCAGGAGGGGAGCACAGAAAGGGCAGGACATGCAAAGAATGCTGCTCAAGTAGTTTACAGCTCATGGTGGGGGGCACACTTTGGTCTTTTGGCTTGGGTGCCAAAGGACTTTCTCCTGATACTGTCAGAGCCCCACTGCTGAGAGCAATGTAAACAACAATGAGAGCATGTTACTTTTTATTGTACACTCAGGAGCTTGGAGACAGCCCATGTTATCTGAATGAGACCAGGCAGTTAATGGAACAGAAAGCTCAGGGGCCTCTCAACTTTGTCTCCCAGCTCATCAGTCAAAGTGAAGCCAAATTGGGGACACATATTGTATAAACCTTTTAAGTCTGCAGAGTTAGTTTGATTTAAGACAAAATATTTGCATTCCTGCATATGGATACAGGAAATCTTGAGTGTTTTAATATTACTCTCTGTGTCTCCAGTACCGATCGAAAGCCTACCTCAGCTGTGAGTGCTCGCCTTTCCAGAATCCGCTCTTCCCAAACCCGTCTACATAGTATAATAGATACTTTAAAGTTCAGCACTGTTGAGGACACTCCACGTAGCTCCTCTCCCTGACACCTTTCGCCCCCTACTGGGGCTTAATCATAAATATCCGGAGAGCCCCAGTAGGGTCTGAAACTCGTCAGAGTAGCTAGGTGGAGTGTCCTCAACAATGCTGGAACAGTTAACAGCAGTGTGCAGCTGCTTATTATGGTATGTAAATCCGAAGCATTATTGTGCCTTTATGCGTTCCACTCTATATAATTCAATATTTCAAAAATAAAAAACAAATACCGAACCACAAAGCCAAAAAAATTGTGAAAAAATGTCTGTTCAGGTGTGTAATGCATGTCATTATATACAATGCGTGTTTGCCTAAGATCACATGCCAAAAAAGAATACAGGTGCTTTTATCAATAGACAGTCTCTTCAAATCCACTAACCGATAACATGAAAAAGTAATACACATATATAAATGAAGTCCCAAGCAATCAAAAATTCCACAATGTGTGTTGATGACTTCTCTGTGATTTTCAATCTTCATATACAATGTGTGATCAACCACCACCACTATATGTACATGGGTGTACCCTACCCTCATCTCATAAGTTGAACCTCACTGTATTGTAAATAAGCAAAAAAGAGCTTATGGTATGCCACAACGCACACTCCAGATCCTCCTGTTAAAACCTTCATCTAGGCACTTTCTCCTATGCAGGTCTTCTTTAGTAAGGCACTTAAAGGACAAGAGTGAGAAAAAATAAAAAATCTTTTAAAAGTTACACTCACAAAGATGTTGCTTTAAGAGAACTTGTATACAATAGCAGGGCTATCAAACCAGTAGTCCAAGATGGCGCCGACGTTCCGCCCAACGTGATGATGACATGAAACTCCTCTCACCTTACAGAGCACCTGGAGTGGGGGTTGGCATACCATAAGCGCTTTTTGGCCTCTTTAAAATACAATGAGGTCCAACTTATGAGGTGAGGGTACACCCATTTACTTCTTGTGGTGGTTGGTCACACATGGTATATGAAAATTGAAAATCACAGAGAAGTCATCAACACTTATCATGGGATTTTTTGATTGATTGGGACTTCATTTATATATGTGTTTCCCTTTTTCATGTTATCTGTTAATCGATCTGAAGAGCCTGTTATGAAGTCTATTGATAAAAGCACCTGTATTCTTTTTGGCATATCAAGTGATATTATGCAAACACATGTTGTATATAATGACACGCGTTATACACATGCACAGGAATTTTTTACTATTTTTTTGGGCTCAGTGCATCAGTATTTGTTTTTATATTTGAAATAATGCACGTTCCATAGAGTGGAGCGCTTCACTATTTTTTAAATGATTATTGCTTGAAGTTGTGGTAATACACACATTTTAGTGGTAGCAGCTCCTTAGACTATTGCATTGGTGATGGTTCTACAGTCATTTTTTTTGAGTAATAGATTTGTCCAGGAGCACGGGGACTTTTCACATATAAATGGTTATTGTGCCGTTGCCCAATACATAGGCATCAGATAGTTTTTCTTTTCTCATTGAAGGTTTAATGGTTACTGTTGTCAACACTGCCCATACTCCTGAATCCATGAATCAGCCCAGTTCCCCATCCTGCAATCCAAGAGCCAGGAATAATGCCTGCCACACAAAGCCACCCTTTATGTGCCTTATCCCAATATAACACTGTAAAGAGATAAACTGCAATTTTAATAAATTGCAAAGAGATGTCAATTCAGGGATATTGAGAGTTATTTGAATTCAAATTTTATTTATTTTGATTATATTTATTGTGTTGCTCTAGTGAATTGAGATTGTCAGGCTTAGTCCATTTTTAATAAATTCTATTAACATTTTTATGGTTGAATCTTTGTTTATTGCAATCTTAGACTCCTTTCACACCTGAGCGATTTTCTGCTTGTAGCTCTAAAATGCTCAACAAACCAAATCCCATTTATTTCAATGGCCCCTGTTCACATATGAGCATTCTGTCGCCTGAAGCAAAATGTGTGTCGCTCAAAAAAGCACATGAGCTTTTTTTTTGTCAGATTACAAGCGTTTTTGGCCCCATAGACTTCAATAAAAATGCCTGATTGGAGCGTTTTTCTGCTCAAACAGCAGCTCTCCACCCGTAATTCCCCCCCCCTCTCTCTCTCCTCCCCCTAGTGCTTTCTATTGGCTAAACAAAAAGTCCTGAAGCTGAAAAACGCTTGTAATACCCTTTTAGAATGTTTGAAATACTCTTCTAAAAGCGCTCAAAAACACTCAACTAAAAATGCCAGAAGAATGAGAACAAGGTATAGCTTTATTACATCATACCATAAGGCATCTTATGGTATATGAGACATAAACCAATAACTGCCAAAGCGGAGTGACTGTGCTTAGCATTCCTAAAAGGAAGTACTCCAGTGCATGTAGCAGTGTCCAAGGGGTTTAGAGATGCTCCTGTAAAGAAAAATGAAGCTATGCTACAGTAAAGGTAGGGTGGAGAGAAATGAATACAAAAAGGGTGAGGGGTGCATGATCTGTAACAATCTGGATAATGTTCAACATTCTTGTTATAGGATTACCCAATAGGATGGTTTTATAGGGTATATGCAGGTTAGAGTCTGTCTTTCAGAGAAGACTGAATTGGAGAAGTGCCATGAAGACCACCCCTTGGGTGCAAAGATGATCCAGCTTATCGTTATCAGATTCTTGGAGTAACTCCCTGTGTATGATCTCAATAACAGTGCTGACCCAGAGCGTTATTTGTACAATTTCTTTCAAAATTGTAATGAACTCTATGCTCCTCTGCTGTCTTTTCATCATTCAGGACATACTTCTTGAATGGCATATCCCAAATCCCCACAAACTGATCAGTCGCCCCTCTTTTAGGCCATTATATAGAATAAGTATGAGGTGGGGTGTTTGTCTATGTTTGATTATGAGCATCATTAATATATGTCTGCATATCTCAAGGGAAGGATTTTCTGTGTTGATTTTACCTGACAATAAATTTTAATTGAGATTAATAATTGCTTTATTTGCCTTCTCCAGTTAAAGCTCAGAGTGGTTATATTATGTTGTAGGTCTACATTGGCGCAGCACATGCAAGAAAAGCATAATTTGCAATGTCATAAGTGCACCTGAAACGTGCATACCCATGCAAGCGCATTGCAGTGTCCGATAAAGCTCAGTGCATGTTGATGCGCATTGCTATACATGCGTTTCTACATGTGCCTATCCCTTACATATAGGTCTTCAGTGCATGTGCAAACAAATGGACATTACTTTTTTTTCCACCACAGATGTCTGTCACTGGAGTATGTGATGATGATCATGTGCATTTTTAGTTGTGTGGATGCGAGTTGGGAACCTATTAACAAGAATTGACACACCCAAATTCACTCATAGCAGGAGCGACCAACATGCAGAATCATGGGACAGTAATGCATGCATAGGTCTGAATAGATGTAAACCCAATCATTAAAATTTCATGTAACTTTTAAAGTGTTGGACCCCTTTTACACTGGGGCAGCGGCCGTATTAGCGTTAAAGCGCCGCTTGTTTTAGTGGCGCTTTACCGCTGTTTAAGCGGCGCTTTTTGGCCGCTAGCGGGACACTTTTAACCCCCAAGAAGGGGTTAAAAGCGCCAGTGTTGCAGCGCTTTTCAGGCGCTTCGGAAGTGCTGCCCATTCATTCCAATGGGCAGGGGCATTTTGGGAGCGCTGTATACCGCCCCAAATATGCTGCCTGCAGGACTTTTTCTAACGTACCGCAAGTGCACTGTCCCAGTGTGAAAGCACTCGGGCTTTCACACTCGGGTGGCATGGGAGGCAGTTTACAGGTGCTGTTTCCAGTGCTAAAATGCATGAAAATGGCCTCCCATGTGAAAGGGCTCTTAATGTCATTTAAAATTAAAGTTTCCAATATTTTTAAAATTGCAGCCTTCATTAAAATAATCCTTGGGGATCCTGCCATTAAGGTTCTTATTCAGGCACTTCCTGTTATAGGGTGATAACACTCTGTCCTTGTCAAAGTGGCTGTTTCAACACACATTACACAGGCATGGTCCATTGTTAAAACCAAGAGAAATACCATGCAGCAATCGCTGGAGTGCATGCAGTCTGGAAGTGACCTTAAAGAAGTGTCAGGAGATCAACAGTACTGAGATGTAAAAACAAGAAAATGTTTCTGACACAGTGCACAGAGCAAACTGAATGCCATTCCATTAGGGCCTGATTACATTTTCTCTTTCGTTCATTGACAGACACAGCGATCCATTAAGATAGGGTTATATCGCCCCCTTCAGGAGTAGGACTAGGCAGATCCAAGGCTAACACTTTGTGAAAAAACCGAGGAGTGGCATCGGGACCAAAGGGCAACACCCTGAACTGATCCTGACCTCCACCCGCAGTAAAAGAGGGAGTGCTGTGATCAGGCATTGAGGAAAGTGTAAGATAGCAGTCGTGATGGCGAAGCCAGAAAAAAAAAACCCCAGGGATGAGGCGACGCTACCACCGTGCAGATGGACCCCATCCTGAACTACTATACCCACACAGGCCGGTCAGGGCCTCAAGGTCCAGTATTGAACGTATCACGCCCGTCATCTTACTTGGACCGTGAACAGGTTTGAATAAAACCCCTGAAAACTGGTCTGACACTGGAACAGCCACCCCCCTGAGACAACAGGACTGGAACAGCCCCCCAAAGGGCACTGCCAATGGTCCAGTTACAAACGCACAAATTCGAAAAGGGCGTTTTCTTCCCGAACTAGGCTGGAACACTGAAGAGGGTTAAGAAATATGAACCCTTGTCTGTGGACTCTAAGGATGAACAAACTGCGTGTCGTGAAAAGATCGACACGGAGCTACATACAAGTCTCAGTACCCTGTGGCCTGTGGAAACCGTCCACTTCTAAGGAGGGAACATGATGTGCCATGCAAGGCGGCATATGGGTGTCAAGAAAAATGGCCGGCCCTCCTTATGAGTGCGACAACCAGCGTGTCCTCATGGGCCGCTGCAGTGGAGCAGGGATCATCCTCACCACCAGACCGAACCCGAAGGTGGGCCACATTCGAGGCGGCAGAGCCAGATATAGGATCGTTTGAAAAGATGAAGCAGGGGAGGACGGAGGCGCCATATACTAGTCTATATGCCTACGTCCAGTGGGGCTATATCGCGGCTGACCTAGCGCGTAGCTGCGGTCTGCATGCGCTCGCTGGCCAGACTGGGAAGACCCTCTGGCCCTTAGGCTGCTTTCACACTGAGGCATTTTACAGACGCTATTTAGCTAAAAATAGCATCTGTAAAGCGCCTCAAAAGTCCCCCCCAATCCACCCCAATGTGAAAGCCCTGAGTGCTTTCACACTGGGGCGGTGCGCTAGCAGGACGTTACAAAAAGTGCTGCAAGCAGCATCTTTGGGGCGGTGAGGGGAGCGGTAATATACCGCTCCTCTACCGCCCCTGCCATTGAAATGAATGGCAAGCGCTTCCAAAGCGGCTGCACACCGCCTCGGTAGCACTGAGCGCCAGCACTTTTAACCCCTTGTGGGGGGTTAAAAGCGCGGCACTCCCACCCGCATAGCGGAGCCCTATCGCTGGTAAAACTCTGCTAAAACTAACGGGGTTTTACCGCGACCGCGGCTACCGCCTCAGTGTGAAAGTAGCCTTAGTGACCAGTCCGTCACCCAGCCCAGCAGCTGATTGCAGATCTCACCGGAAAAAATTCCAGGAAAAAATAAAATAACAGACTAAAAAAATCGCCAGGACTAGAAATCCCAGCAGGGAGCTAGGTCCTTACTCCTGACTAAGCAGAAAAAAACTGAAGGCCAGAAGTTACATGTGTTGCAAATGCTATACCCTGAGTTCCCAGCATAACTAGATAACTGACCACACTGTGTTCTCCTGCTTAGTGTAGTCAGTTTTTAATAGGAAAGCAGAGGGACTGGCAGGAACACCAGGGATTTAACACAAAGGAAGTAATCTACAGCATACTTTTTCATACAAGTACGTGGTATAACAGGCACATATCAGAAATATGAAGTGTAAGGGTAACAAGCACTTTAACTTTTGTTTTAAAAAATAAAACATTTTTCATGTGATTAAAAAAAATTATATAACACAGTTTATAAACTAGTTAAGCATGAAAAAAACAACTGAAAACCACAGAAGTTTGCCTTCAGAAATCACTCTGATTCTATATGAACTGTAAATGAACGGAAGAGGAGTCATAAACAGGCAGGGACTGTCAGTTTGATATACCTGTAGGAGGCAGATGAGTTTAGTCATTGTGCTGTGTATGGCCTGATAACGTTATGTGACCCAGTTATGTCTCTGTGTGTCAGTGTGCAACCAATGGGGGAAAGGGTCACATTGCGCTGTATAGCAACTGCCTGACAGCTTGGCCTGTAAATGGAAAGCTCCACTTTAACTCTAATTTCCACAATGCCCCTCCACTGTTTCCAATGTCACTGTTCTGATGTAACATTTCCAAAATAAGATGGAACCTGTTAAACCTCGCACTAGCGCATTACACGCAGTTGCGGAGCACCCCCATTTTGTTGAATAGGCTGCAGTGGGAGGTAATGTCCATCAAGCGCAACAGTGGGGATCATTTTTGCAAAGCATTGGCATGTGTACACCACCAGCTGCTGCCTTTGCCTCTTACGGGGAGCACCACAAGTGTAAATAAGGCCTAACTGCTTAAAAATTTGTTAGTTGGGGCTCAGCTTTATTTTGTTCTATTTAAAAATTTCACATCCACCTAAAACTAACCTATCCACACACAATGCTTTGTGATTTCACTTCTGAAGAAACAGCTTTGTTATCCTGTTAAAGGAAAGGGTAAATTAAACGATTTCTATCAATAGCCACACTGAATGCATTTCCCCTGGGGGGGGGGGGTATAATGGGGGTGCACAGACACACCTGCCACTAAGGGGGGAGTATAATGGGGGTTTACAGGCACCTATCTTCCCGTGAGGTTATAAATGTGGTGTTCAGGCACCTCTTCCCCACTGGGGGTGTACAAGCACTACCTCTCTAAGTGAGTAAAATGGTATTCAGGCACCCCGGTGTGGTATATTGAGGGTATATAGGCTCCCGTCCTCTGGGGGGAATATTGGGAGCGTACATACTCCTCCCAAGGGGCATTTTAGGGGGTGTACAGGCACTTCTACCCTCTGGGGTGAAATAATAGTAGTGTATAGTCACACCTCACTCCTTCAAGGTTATAATAGAAATATATATAATAATGGGGGTGTTCGGACACCCCTTCCCCCAGGATGCTATAATGAGAGTGTAGAGGCCCTAGACCGCCTCTGGGTGCTTTATTGAAGGTGTACATTCCCCGAACCCCCCCCCACCTTGTAAAATGGTTGTTTTATAGACCCCAGATTTTCCCCAAGGTGGTGATATGGTGATATACAGGCACCTTTCTCCCTGGGGTGGTATAATGGCAGTGTACAAGCACCCCTCCTTCCCAGGGTGTTATATAGGGGGTGTACAGACACCCTCCTCCCCCCTGGCGTGATATGATGGTGGTATATAGGCCCCTGTTGGATGGTTTATTGGAGAATTACAGGCATCCCTCCACCTTCCCTGGGGTGGTAAAATGGGGATTTATCGGCACTTCTTCCCC
Source organism: Glandirana rugosa (assembly GCA_018402905.1). NCBI lineage: Eukaryota > Metazoa > Chordata > Amphibia > Anura > Ranidae > Glandirana > Glandirana rugosa. Next base: position 1,190,512 of record BLSH010049313.1, read on the forward strand.
TGGGATGGTTTAATGGGGATGTACAAGCATGCCTCCCCCAAGTTGATATAATGATAGTGTACAGGCACCCCCCAGACTTGTATAATGGGGGTGCACAGATACCCCTCTCCCAGGATGGTATAATGGGTGTGCATTGGCACCAGACCTCATTGGAATGCTATAATGGAGGTGTACAGGCAGCCCTTTCCCCGGGGGTAATATAATGAGGGTTTACAGGCCCCATGCCCCTCCCCCAAAGGTTGTATAATGGAGTTATACTGGTACCCCTCCACTCCGAGGGCGGGTAGAATGGGGTTGCATAGGTACTCCTCCCCCCTGAGGGAGTATAATGGGGATGTTCCAGCACCCCTCTCCTGGGGTGGTGTAGAGGTATCCTTCCTCCTAGGGGGTATAATGGCGATGTACCCCCTCCCTCCAATGTAGTATAATGGGGATATACATACACAATTTTCCCATGGGGTAACATAATCAGGAGGTGTACAAGCACCCCACCCCTCTGTGCACTATAATGGGGGTGTACAGGTACCACTCCCCCCATAGAAAGATAGTAGAGGATTACATCCGCATACACGGCGGGCCCTAGCCTTCCTTCTAGCATGATTCCAGTTCAGCTCCTACAATACAAGGAGGTGATATTTCAGGGATTACTTCACAGATCTGTATGAAGCCAATTTCACACTACACATACCTAACTGGATAGAACCTCCTTTCTGAGACCACACTGACAGTGGCACAGAGGACACCCATGACAGGTTTTTAGGAAGTGAGTGCAGAGACCTGGGTGTCTATGTGAGGGAGGATGAGCCACTCCATGGTATCCTCTATCAAGAACATTTTACTCTACCTTTTCCATCATCACACTCCAGAGATTTTCATCCCTGCTTTGCTGCCATGAAATGGTAATGAGGATCTGATATGACCAGGTCTCATTCAGTCAGCTACATTGTGATACCCAGCTTCTCAATGTGTTCACATATGGGCTGAGCTTTCTATTCCATCATCCGTTCCAGGTCAGAAGGCGGCAGGAATCCCTATTACCCCAATCAATCATATTGCTTAAGTGTTATCAGCTTTATGGCTCTTTGCTTCAGTGCAATAAAACAATTAAAATTGCTCCATTACCTTCTGGTTTATGTTTTAGGGGCTGCCAAGTGGCGGGAGATGTCCTCCATACGTGGTGGACCTGTCCAATGCTAGGTTGTTTTTGGTCTAAAGTGTTCACTCTCCTTTACAAATTATTTGGCATTCATTTGCCTAAAGACCCATGGTTCACCCTCCTACACTTCAAACCTCCAAATCTCACCAAAAATCAATTCAGACTGGCACATTATTATAAATTCTCTAATATCTATTACAGATGTAACAAACTATGGTTACTACACACGTTCATACTCCGCTCCTAATGTTTGTACAACGCTATGTAACTATCGATGTATATCCTACATGACTGTACAACAATTTTTTTTTCTTTATTAATAAAAAGATTGAAAGCAAACTGGCACATTATGAACTCTTGGCCTCTAAACTGATTATCACTAAAGCTTGGAGGAAGCAGTTTACTTACTTCTCTGAGGTTGAAACCAGGTTGGATGGTTTTTATATTAATGAACATTTGACAAGCATCATTACCAACCATTACTTCTACTTTCTCTTTCTACATTCCCCCTTCCCCCCTTTTCCTCCTCTTTTTCTCCTCCATCTTGGCTGACCATCTTGGTCTTGTCTCATACGTATGACTACGTATGTGACTTTTCAACACGTATCAACACTCTGTGTACTGATTTTTTATTCTTCTCATTGATCCGAGATATGCTCCAGCAACAACATCACTGATCGTTTTACAGTGTCTATTGGATACCAGTTTGCCTTATTGTTGATCCATGTATTTGACTTACTTTTTCTGTACCCACAATGTGGACTGTTTGATCTGTTATCTTCACTGATGGATCATCCATATGAGATGCCATCTCATGGGCAATTCATGGAAGGGTAGTGCCTCCAGCCATGGTAATTCTTGATTGGCTGTTATTCCGTTTCAGAAGGCTGATATCTGTATGCATCTTATATGTTTTGATTCTGGGATTCTGGCTCTTTTCATCTGGGTACTCCGCTTATACAGAGAGACCTGTCCATTGAGATGGCAAAATAATCCCCATGTTCTAAACACTTTGCTCCTCTCAGAGTTTTCTCCACTTTATAAATTGTTTACATGAAGTCGCAATGTGCAGCTCTGTGGGGAAAATATATAAATATGTTAGGTGAAGCATAGCGACTACTAAAGAGAACCTGTGATGTCACTGTCATGATTAGGGAAAATTATTATCATACTTACCGTAATTTTCCTTTCCTGGAGGCTCATCATGTCAGCCTACGTATGGGTCAGGTCCTCCCCTCTGACCCCCATAGGACAACCCACTAAATGAATATAAGGAGGGCCTCCCTATACCCTTACGTTCCTAAACCACCTCGCGACAGAACATCAGGACGGGAAACCCTAGGCTGACATGATGAGCCTCCAGGAAAGGAAAATTACGGTAAGTATGATAACAG
>BLSH010049313.1:1244882-1263955 GCA_018402905.1 Glandirana rugosa
ATGTCACCCGGAGGTGAGGAACCTAAATCGAATGCAGCCCTCTGGCCAGTAAAGAAGGGGGGGGGGGAGTGGAGGCCCACTGTAGATTTCCGTGCGCTAAACAGATGTACCCCATCTATTACAAATGTGGTTGCTAAGATGCCGGACATGATGACAGCACTGAAACCTTCAGCAAAGGTGTATTCATCAATTGGCGTATCAAATGGTTATTTTTGCATTCCCGTACATGAGGATGGCAGTATAAACTTGCCTTTACATTTCAGGGGAAACAGTATGCATTCTGTCGATTAGCCCAGGGGTTCAAATCCAGCTCAACATACTTCCACATCTGTATGGTGGACATTCTGAAGACATTCTGAGCCAGAATGCATCATTCAATATGTGGACGACGTCTTGCTTCAAACAGAGACAAAAGAGCAGCATTATGCTCTGCTGGAGGAGCTCTTGACACTGATGAGAATACAGGTCTGAACTTAACCCCCAAAAAAGCACAATTGATGAAGGATTCAATTTGTTTCTTGGGTGTGATAGTTTCACAGGGGGTAATGACTGAAGACCCTAATAAATGTGAAGCTATCAGATAATTACCAAGACCAAGCACTAAGACTGTGCTGAGACAATTTTTGGGGATGGTCAGTTTCTGCAGAGACTTCATTGAAAGCTTTGCGGAAAAGGCAAGGCCCCTATATGCTTTTTTCAAAGGAGACAAGAAACAGACCCTTTAAGACTGGTTGGGAGAGTATGAGCAAGCTTTCACCAAGGTGAGTCGGATGCAGACCCCGGCCTTAAGCAATCTGAATGCTGATTTGCCCTTTGCACTACAATTGTATGCCTCTGCAGTGGCAATAACAGCAGTATTGCTACAGGAGAGGCAGGGTAAATGGGTACCTGTCGGACACTGGTCCAGAGTACTAAGCCCGGTAGAGAGGGGGATTTGACTAATGTGTCAGAAACCTGTTTGCAGTGCACTGGCCACAGAACATATTGTGGGATTTGGCAAAATCATTCTGCAGACACCCCATTCTCCGATTAAGATGCTTTTGGAACGTACTCTCAGTGGAGTATCCTCCCAAAGGGTAGCCAGATGGCTAGTGGATTTAACATGCAGAAATATTACCATGACCCACAATGTCACATATATGCTCCCACAATTGATGCAGTAAGAGGGGGAGCAACATGACTGTGGGGAGGTACATCAGATCAGAACACAGGAGGTGTTTAGGTTAGCAATGGAAATCTTAAAATCTTTGTGGATGGATCAAGATATTGGGATGGAGGAAGTTTTCACACAGGGTATGCCCTGTGGTACCCCCAGACCTATGAGGAGATCATGTGCCCGTGAAGCTTTTCTGCCCAAAGAGCTGAACTGGAGGCAGTGCCTTACAGTTCAGGTCCCCCATAACCATATTCTCTGACAGTGCCTATGTAACAAGGTAATTGACCAAATATATATTAAAAAATATATACCGCGCTAATTGCTAAAAAATGTGAAAAGGGAAAAAGAGAAGTAGCAACCCTAAACCCAAAACTAGGCACAAACAAATAAAATCAAAAGAGCGCTGCTCTGATCACAATTCATGACATAAATGTGAAATTAATGACATGAAAATGATATTACTAATTATATCATCATGAATATAAATGTGACATCCAGTGATCCAAAAATTCATGCAGTGTGGTAATTAGAATAAATTTAACAAACTAATTACTGTAAAAAATCTTCAAAATATGAAAGTGGTACCATGCAAATAATTCATAAATGTCTCTTATAAAGACGGAATACACCAATTATCTATATAATAAATATAAAGTGCATCTACTGTAAAGATACATATAATCAAACATGTATTATTTAGAAAAAGTTCATAAAGACAGAAGAATCCCAGGTAAGTGGGCACCGGGTGACTGACTACAGCAATAGTGAAAGATCCTCCACCAAGTAAGGTAGCAGCTTACCGAATGTAAGCGCAAAAAACGCTTTGGCTTGTCACCCAGCCTGGGACCCCAATAGGGGTGTCAATGGAACTCCTCTCCGAATGCTTTCTGTATGTAGCTAGGCTTATCCCAAGGGCCAACAAGTGTGAAGATGAACCCAAATGTGAAGACCAGGAATGCCTTTGTGGACCGCTCACCCCGGACCCCATTACAGGGTATCATAAATGGTCACCCCAGTGGCTAGGATGGACAGGCTCCATCTCAGTGCAAGTCATAAATGTGGAAAAAAGAAGCCTCCAATAGTGTATTATTGTTTAAAAGCTGGTTTTAATGAATAAAAATACACTTACATCAAATCACGATATATTGTGCATAAGAAATATCAAGCCGTCCGGCTCCGTGTGTCTGTATGTCTCCGAAGGCAGTAACAGTGCGTCCTCCCAACGTACGTTTCGTCTTACATGAACGTCGACATGCCTTTGTGGCAGTCAAGGGGTTTCAGTGATGCCTCTGGCAAAGACTTGGTACATAGTTTGGTGCTCAGAGATATATGGGAAAGAGCGAGTGTGGAGCCTCAGAGGCATCAATAAGGTGAAAGCCCATCAAAGAGTTGGTGAGGAGGTTACCATGGGCAACAACAAGGCAGATGAGCTGGCAAAGGAGGAGGCCCTGATAAGAGTCAGGTGGACACCCTATGATGCTGAGGGGAGACAGGCTGGGGAGGAACATAATTTTGAGTAGCAGGAAGTGAAAGCAGGTTCACATGAACTCTTGCCAGTGCTAAGGACGCCTACCTGTGCTTAGCAGATAAGCAAAATAAGGATGAGGCCTTGAGCTCAATCAAAAAGCAGCTTAGAGGAAAAGCGGCAGATGCTGCCCAAAATTATGTATTACAAGACTATCTACTGTCGAGAGAGACTTCAGGATGAAGGTTTGTAGTGCCCTCCCAGCATCAAAAGGATATAGTCTGTGAGAATCACAGGTTGACAGGCCACATGGGTGTTCAGGGTACCTTGAAATTTGTACAGGCTAGATACTAGTGGGAGACAATGGGCAACACAGTCTCACAGATAGTGCAGGAATGTTTGATCTGCGCACAAATAAACCCTAGGCCAAAAGGGACAGAAGCCAGTGCAGGAATGTTTGATCTGCACACAAATGAACCCTAGGCCAAAGGGACAGAAGCCAGTGTTAGCAAGGGTACCGGTAGCTGATGGACCCTGGGATAACCTGCAGATTGACTTTGTTGGTCCATTATCTAGTGCTTCTGGAGGGTACAGGTATCTGCTGGTAGTGGTGGATGTCTTTTCAAAGTGGGTGGAGGCTCTACCGCTGAGAAAGGACTCAGCTACTGCTACAGCTTTGTCGACCGAAGTATTCTCAAGATGGGGGTTCCCCAAAGTCCTAGAATCAGGTAGGGGGACTCAATTTACAGGTGGGGTCATGAAAAATATTTGGGAGCTGCTGGGAGTAGAACAAAGATTCCACGTACCATACCATCCACAGTCTGTGGGGATAGTTGAGAGAATGAATCAGACGCTAAAAGAGAGGCTTAAGAAGATGGTATTGCAATCAGGAATGAACTGGCTGATCCATCTGCCTTCAATCCTGATGGCTATACAAGGGTCTGCAGCGAAAGATACATCATTAACCCCATATCAGTTGATGAAGGGGAGAATGATGAACCTCTGCCACCCAGCAGACCCAATACTGAGTACCCCTCTGAGAGAGAGTGCTGAAAGGGACACATGTCTGGTCCAGTTGCAAGAACAGGCACAGGGATATTTGCAATTCACTGCAAATAACATGGCACCTAAAGAGAATGAGTAGTCTGAAGGGCCTCCCATTAGCTTGAAGATTGGAGAAAGAGTGATGGTGAAAAACTTTATTTCTAAATCATCCTGGGATGCAAACTGGACAGAACCTTTCAAGGTCACTATGGCCCTTAGTGATCAGGTGGTCAAAGTGAAGCGGATCATGGACAAAAAGGGTGCAAAAAGCATGAACAGGAGGGAGATAGAAAAGTGGGTTCACGCTGATCAATGTAAAAGGTACTGCGGAGAAGAATTGATTCCGTTCTTGTTCTTATTTTTCCAGAGTCCTAGTGGAGCAAAGATTGGCAAGGTATCTGAAGAATGGATGGAAGGATCAGAATTGTCATGTTGGCGATCCATCTGAGCCATGTAACATCTCAAATTCATTCAGACGAACATTCAGGGGACAATATGGAAAGTGAAAATCCTGAGGACGATGCATCCACTTCCGTTAGGTCATTGTTGGACTTGTTAGGCCTAGAAGGAAAGCAGGGGGAAACTGAAAGAAGGAAGGCAAGGATTATACCGGAGGGTCCTAAGTTACCAGAGACTTACCAGTGGGGTCACCATGGCAATTTGCTATACAAAGTTTATTTTGCTTTCGGACGATTTAATCCTAACTCATCATTCGAAGGACTGTCGTATAAACAAGACTTGCAGAAGATCATGCCGGATCCCTCCAGTCGTTTGTGGATGCAACGGGTTATTGGTTAGGGAAAAATTCCAACCTATCCAATCCTTTGGAAGGAAGGGACGTAGGATATGGGGTTTTTGGTGAGGAATTAAAAGAAGGGAAGTATGTTTTTGTGTGTGGCATATACTGAAATAATCAGATTGATAGGATGCAGACACCCAGGAGGTTGACACTTAGGCTTCATGCACACAGGATGTTAAAAAAAAAAAAAAAAACATCCTAAAAATGTCAGTAGCTCATCAGTGATTTTTTACAGCTTTTACCAGCGTTATATTACCGGCGTGTTTGGAGGTTTTTTTCGTGTTTTTAAAGGGCCATCGTTTTTTTTTTCCAATTGATCTAAAACGTCCAAAAACGTTGGGGATCAATGTTTTTGAGCATTTGGACGTTTTTACAGCTGAAAAACGTTTCTCAGAACCCTCTGGTCTTGGGTTTTTTTTGCAGCTCAAAAACGTCACTGCTAAAAACATTTGATAACAGCCTATGTGTGCATGAACACATAGGATAACATGATGGAGGGTTTATTGACTGTAGAGAAAAACGTCTGCAGCCAAAAGCAGCTGCTGTAAAAAACAGTCAAAAAACATCCTGTGTGCATGAAGCCTTAGTAAGGTGTCTGTCGGTCAAACTAGGAAGCTCCAGATGGCACATCAAAAGGGTGAAAATTTCCTTTTGGGGACAGTATCTCAATCATCAATCCTACAGAGAGGTTCTCGGTTACTGGACATGTGGGACACCAGAACTGGATGTGGTAGAGATTCGCCTGGTTGATGTCTCACCTGGGAGGTTGGAACCTTGCATAGGTAATGCCAGTGACTACACACAAAAGCATGCTTCCTTAGAGAGAGGTTTTAAAATGAGGGGTTTGATACACAGTTTTTTTGCATATGCATAATACTTCACACCATAGGCTACAGAAATTCCATCCACAGCTGCTGCCAATCGGCGATGCAGCTGAGGGGGTGGGGGCTATTTAACAGCCCTGACAGGCTCCCTTCAATGTGGAGTTGGATCACCATCAGGATGTTTCATCTTGCTCATTTGCAGCTTAGAACTCTTTTCTGCAGGTGCTGATACACATACTTTCTGTGACAGTCTTTCAATTGCGGATTTTACATATATAATGTGGCCAGCTTTGCCCCTCTAGGCTTTAAAATGAGGGGCTTGATACAGTTTTTTTGCACATGCATAACACTTTACACCATAGGTTAAGGCTTCAGGGAATCGCTCTTATGCTATAGGGGCGTCCCAGCCACACTGTTACGTTTTTAGAGGTTTGTGTTGTAACCCAATACAATTGTTCTGCTCACTCCAATATAATGACAACATAATGTTGCAGCTGCACAGTCCAACATATGGATATTTCCTTATGTCCAAACTCTATATGAAATCCTTTGGGGACATTTCCTGATATGCAGATTTGTTTTTTACACAAATGCATCCATTTAGATCAATATTATGCCACCACATTTACATATTACATCAATACGCTTCATTTGTGATTATATATATATATATATATATTTATTACTTTTAAATTCCATCTAATTGTTTGCATCCAACTCCAACCATTTTACACAAGGGGATTTTCTCCTTGAGGTATGTAAGAAACCATTTCAAATGTAGTATATGTCTATGAAACTTCAAGGCCATCCATTCAGGGCTGTTTTCTTTGCCTATTTCAGGTTGGTGTCCAATTTCTGACCTAAGTGTCCCCTAGGGTCCAGCATGCGATTCGCACCACCGATCTTTACATAATTTCCACCAGTAGGGGTCAGGGCATATACCCCTGGGGAATTGAGAGATTGTTGCATCCTCTTTTCCCTCCCCTCATAGCAGATTTTTGTCCCCATCTTCCAGTACATATTGGTGGTCATTTAAGAAGGAAGAAAACTTTTTGGACACGGGCTGCGGAGCGTGCCACTGGTTGAGAGTGCATTGTTTTTAATATTGGCATGAAAATATGAAAGACAGACACCATGAATGTTTGTAAGTAGTGAGGTGACTATATTATGATATATGTATTGACTACCGTTGATTGTGTATATATATATATATATATATATATATACCTTTCACTGATATGTTATTTTGGTCTAGATGCATAAAACTCCTCATAAAATCCCAAGAAGGAGGACACTCCAAAACATGTCAGATTGAGGCATTTTTGTAATGCTTAAACTGTCCACTTTTGGTGATATCTGCTTTAATCTCATGCCTATAGATTTTGACATATGTGTTGTTGTTATATATGTAATTTAATAAACATTTTGATACTTTTACTATATACATGTGCAAGTGCCTTTAAAAACTCCCACCACTAGGGGTATTTCCTCGATTTGTACTTTAATTGTGAGGTGGCACCACCCATGACCCTCACCAATCATTTTGTTCGTTAGAGAGAGGGGAACCACTACAAATAGATCTAAGCTCGTCCCAAACGCTGGCCACCAGGGTACAGTATGCCTTCACCACATGGCACTTCAACGTCTCACAATGGTTGATACAAACTTATTACCCTATATGTGCTGAATACACACTGACTCAAATGTGGTCATTATTCCAGTGGCTTTCTCCCCGAGATGTGTGGACACGGAGTGAGGTTCACTCAGGACGCTTATTTCCGAGGAGCAAACGAAAGAGGGATAGGAGAAGGGATGGGTGTTATTAATTAAGTGGATCTCAGTATCCTGAGGAACAAACTCTCAGCCATAACCTCAGACAGTAAGCGGGGCTTTGTTACTCAGAGAGATTAATGACATCCTTAGTAACATTCAACAAAGTAATATAAATACCCAGATTAAAGTGTCTCAAGATTTTATCTACCATTTTAAGAGGTTGGTAGAGAGCGTGGTAGTACAAGGCAAGAATGTGTCACGGGCTTTGGGGTGCACGTAGGGGCAGGCAGAATTATCAACCAACCTCAAAACTGATTGTGCAGTCTCTGTATGAGAGACAGTGGCCTTATGAGTTACCTTCACAGCTAGGGTTGCCACCTCATCCATTTAAACCTGAACACATATTAATTACCCAGGTTCTGTGGCTGATTAAGGTGGTAATTAAACTCACTCTGTGCCTTATCTGCATTAAATTAGCCACAGAACCTATGTATTTCATATGTGTTTGGGTTTAAAGGGATGAGGTGGCAAACCTATATTCACAGCTCAGTAAAATATTGCCAAAACACATTGTTTACACTAATCTAAAGTGGTGGTCTAATGCCTGGATTAGGAAAGGTGTTCTGCTTCCTTGTTGATCCCATATACAGAAGTGCACACTCGGTCTGTATATTCTGTGGTATCAATGGGCTTACTGACTGGGGATTCTACCTTGTTGCATCCGAGGCTAAATTACCCACATGTGATCAGAAAGGAGCGAAGATGGAGGCAGGTTGATATTTCTCGCTCTGTCAGAGGCATGACCATGATGTCCTTTGTATGCCAGGTCAGTACGCAGTGAAGGAGAAATGTTGGGAAAATGCTGCACTCTGTGTTATGGATGGGGAGAACACTGCCGGGAAGGAACCTGTGTATTATTTGGGACATATAAGAGTTTGTTTTTGTCCTAAAGGATACTAATGTAATGTTGGTCATGGAACTAGGATGCTAGAGGTGCATGGTGTACCCTGAGCGATGTTTCTGAAATCCAGACACAGGGGTGGAATTATATGGTATTGCCAATCTGTCTGTGGATGTCAACTATGACCGCCCTGTTAGTCTGAGAGCCCTGAATCTGGTTATGGGAAAAAAGATACAGGAATGTTTGACAGATTGGGATAGGGATGAGAACCTTATGGAGGATACTGCAGCAAGAGAGAGCTAATGCTACTATAGTCCTCTACCATGATAAGAACAAAATAAAGGAGGTAGTGCATCAACTAGAGAATGATGCTGGAGGGTACTGATGGGAGGTAATATTCAGACATTCCAGTAAGGCCAACAGTATCTGGAATTATTTGATACATCCCGTTGTGGTATTACTAATTTTTACTGCAGTTTTGTCATTGGTTCAGGTTGGCATGTGGTGTTGGACTCGACATTTATATAGAAAGGTCTCGTATTTATCTATGCAAGTTGAGGGACGGATTGACGGTAGTGCTGCGCAAACTGTTGGTGCTATATAAATCCTGTATAATACTAATAAGGTCTTTTTGTACAAGTTAGAGGCTTTGCTGCCAATTCAGAGTCCCGAAGTACCGCATACATGCCAAAATTGTGGTAGGAATGGCCATATTGAGCAAGCCTGCCTAATCCCGACTCATATACACAATGAAGGGTTAAATTGATGGGTCAAATGTATATATATATATATTATGATAATGGGTTGATTGGTGTGATAGTATAGTTTGACATACCTGTATTAGGTTAGTAATATGGGTGAGTAAGGCCCTCCTCGAGGTTCTGCATCTGAAAGCTGGTTGATCTGTGTCTCTGAGTGTGTGCTGGTGAATGGACACCCCTTTGTCTATATTGCACCCCATCATGAATATGCCAGAAAGGAGAAGACACGGAATGGTGCTATGGAAGCTATCACTGAAGACTGGTGGTACGGTGTCACTCAGGGGCAAAGCTGCACATGTTAGGAAGCACAACATGTTAAGACATTTATGGACTGTTCCACAGAGGCTGTCTCTGAAGAAGGGTGATATGTGCCCTTCAGGAAGGCAACATGGTTTAATATAATATTTCTGGAGTTTCACTGCCTGGTTGATAACAGCCACCTGGCCTAGTTGGAATTCACAAGTTGACCCAGCAGGGTGTTTGCAACAAGGAGTCATAAATGGGCATTCATCTTCTACCAGGAAATCCTCACATACGCCTTCTGCTGTGAGGTGCAAGGTTAGATAAATGCCAGGAAAGACCTTGAGACAGTGCGAATTAACATTTCCTGAGTTCCAGAACATCAAAACACCAGCGGTCACTGGAGAATGACCCGGGTCAAACAGCAGTGATACATGGACATTTGCTGCCCCTAGTGGAGATGACAGAATGCTTCCTGAAGGACATACAGAAGAAAGAAAGGCTGCCTCTTAGTTTCCCATTGGTCAGAATCTTAGATAGGCTGGTATTGGATGTGTGTGTAGGTACTGAGTGCAGTGTAAAAGGGGCCGCACAGGATACATTTTTCTGCTGAAGATATACAACCCCGAAGATGGCTTTATGTAACGTATTTTATATATATATATATATATATATGACCTTTGCTTTATATGCTCTGCAGTATTTTTCTTTTTAGTGTTTTTATGTTAGCATTACTACTTTCTTGGTAAATAAATGAGACTATTGATTATTTAAAACAGTGTGTTTATTATGCAGCTAATATTGTGGTTATAATCAAATAAATCGTCAAAAGTAAGAATACTGCGCAATCCAAATCATAAACCAAACAGCAGCCAGCATGACAATAGTAACCCTTATTGCATCAAAGATAATAAACAAAGTGCAGTGCTATGAGTGAGAACTGATAGTAATGATCAGGCAATACCCTTCTAGGGTTGTGAATAATAAAAAAAATATATGTATAATGAATTCAATAATGCATTCATTATGATAAAGCTTCCAGATATTTAAGTGCTGTATATAATACTCAGTCTTCACATAAAGAAGGCGCATCACAGTGCTAATAAAGTGTATAACAGAGCTAATAAAAAACTCAATATAGCATTAATTAAGTGTCCAGATATTTAAGTGCTGTATGCAATACTCAAAATTCTTCATAAAAGTGCATAACAGTGTTGATAAAGTGCATAAAAAGCATCCACAGTTAATAACTGCCTATGTTTTCACAATTCTTCTTTAGAGTTACAGAACGCAGTTTCTGGCAGGACAAATTCAATTATAAGCGACTTCCACCAACATGCAGTGTCATCCACCACCGAAACGTAATGAATACCCTTACCAGACACAATCTGGATACACACATAGAAAACTATGGCCGTTATAGGATCTCATAGACATCAAACTGGTATTTAGCGGATAGGGCTCCCCGCTTCACATGTAGACACCCTTCTGGGGTAGGCTCTGGCTTTTGACCGACATTGTGATACCGTCACTCAGAGGGGAACCTCCTCATCATATGTTTCACACTAGGGAGCCACAATAGCCATGTGCATAGACCCTCATAAAAACAAAGGCACTACATAGCGTGATACCGTCTGACCAGTTGAATTTATTAAAAACAATTGCACCTACATCAATCAAGAATAAAACGGCATGGAATTCCAACTGAAGCTCTGTGGGGGCGCAATGGACCGGAGCGGACTCTCTTCACCCGGGTGAAGAGAGTCTGCTATTGCATACAGAACTTAAATATCGGGACACTTAATTAATGCTATATTGCGTTTTTTATTATCTCTGTTTTACACTTTATTAGCACTGTGATGCACCTTCTTTATGTGAAAACTAATGAGTATTATATACAGCACTTAAATATCTGGAAGCTTTATCATAATTAATGCATTGAGTTCATTATACTTTTTTTTTTTTTATTATTTATTCACAACCCTAGAAGGGTATTGCCTGATCATTACTATCAGTTATCTCACTTGTAGCGTTGCACTTTATGTTTATTAATATTGTGGTTATATCATCACTGTTAATTTTATCAGTTTTAGTAGGTTAACAAATTATAGGAATAGACAAATACTGGGATAATAAATTTGGGGAATCCAGAACCACCCCATTTTTTATTTCAGCAGGGCAATGGCACCAAGCAGGATAAGTAGTAGGTCAATAGAGAAACTTTGTGGTGTGGGGGGTAACCAAGGACACCACATCCCCTAAAAACTTGAATACATATTTAATCCTTCAGTCAGGGTAGGAGAGAGATGAGGTTAGGCTCAGAAGTTTAGAAGTAGCAGGGGTGTTAAGATCAACAGGGATGTTGAAGTGCCCGAGAAGGATTGTGGGCATTTCAGAAGAGAGAAATAGGGTAGCCAGGCAGAGAAGTCATCAAAGGAAGCTTGATACCGGTCCAGGAGGCGGATAGATCACAGCGATTCTCAAAGAAACTGGAGAGAATAGACAAATACAGTGAACTTCAAATGAGGTGAGGGAGGTGAATGAAGGCCCTTCTGTCCACTAGGCCTGGGAGAGGGAGGCCACCGTGGGAGACAGCAGCAGGAGAGGGAAAGTTAGATTCTTGAAACCAGGTCTCAGTAATTGCAAGTAGACTCAAGGGGTTTATGATAAAAGGTCATGGACAGAGGTGAGTTTATTATAGACAGAGCGGGCATTCCAGGGGGCACAGGGAAAGGGGAGGCTAGTTCTAGGAAGAAGAGGAATAGAAACCAGATTGTGTAGATTGCAGTCGTTGTTAGAGGGTAGGTCAAAGGTAAATTATGGTTGTCCAGGATTTGGGGAAATATCTTCAGATGTTAGGAGAAGCAGAAGGGTGAAAGAGGTAATATGGGAATATCCTGGAGGTTTTATTAGTATGCGGGTTCAGAATTACAGGAGTTGATGAGTGGAGTAATAAGGTGACGACAGGAGTGAGGGCGATATATGCTGTGGGGTGGAGAAGAGGGATGAAGGAGAGAGAGTTTGAGGATAGTGGATACAACTGTGTGAAGAAGTAGGAAGTGCATGTTACAGAGTGGTGAGATTAAGAAGCAAACTAGATAAGAGATGAAAAAGCTGTATGGGGAATCAGGTCATATAGTCAAATAGTCCATCTAGTGTTTTGCAGTAGTCTGCTGTGGATTCTCGCTTTGTGCATTCCCTGAAGTGCAGAGCCAAAGTGCAGTACCTAATCCAAGATTAATACTTTATCCAAGATGATTCCTGCCTGTGCATCCGCTAAAGAAGGTCTAAATGTATACTGAGTTGGGTGGGGGCATTGCAAAATAATAAATTTGCGGTGCATAGGAGAAACACATGGCTAACAGAGCAAAATGATCACACCAAAAGGCAGATTACAAGAGAGCACTAGGGCAGAGTTGTAAAGATAAGATCAGCTCGTAATTTAGGTTTAGATAATAATAAAGCAAAATAAACATCACAGTAATATGGACAGAGGAAAAGATTTTGAAAGCAGTGTAGATTACAATTAAGCACAATGAAAACAATGAGCTCCTTAATTGAAGGGACTCCCCATAATAATATATGCTCTGCAAAATGCTTCAAAAGAGAATAGTAAAGAGTTTTGTAGAGCAATAAAAAGTACAATGTTTACAATCTGACATTGCTTTTTCCTTTTATAATGGCCTTTTCTGGCCACCTCCTCCAGCACCAGAACTAAAGAGAGCAGGGGTGCAGGAGCCACAATATTCTCAGCACTCACCTCCAGTTACTCTGCCAATCCTTTACAAGTGGCCTGTACAGCCCAATGGAAGATCTGCGTGTGAAGCAGATGGTCTTAATAGTAGGTTCTATTTGCAGTTTTGGAAAGAGTTTTGAACAGCAATGTTAATTGCAGAATGGGGTGGCGTGTCATTCCCATATGCATACATTGTAAGCCCTAGATTATAAACTCTAATGAGCAGGGCCCTCCTTCCTCCTTGTCTCGAAATGAAATGTAAGGTCTCTCTCATTTTGTTAAGGATTGTGCAAACTTGGCGCTATACAAATCCTGTGTAATAATAAAAATGCCTAAGGTAGTGTACAGTGTGTATAATGCCCTGTTTATGAAGGAGATGGGAGTCTTTCCTAGCCAGGAGGGTTCAGTAGAACTTTACATATAACAAGTTGATAAAAGAAAAACATGAAACAAACACTCCTTTAGCAAGGAATATACATACCATATTTTAGTATGTGATGTACATTGCCTACAGCATTGCTCCGGTTTCTTCTTGCTGGAGGCTGCCATGTTGCTGAAGCCCAGTGCCCCTGAACAGCAACAAATCATAAAGCGAAACTAAACCCATCGATTTTTAGCTGTTTCAAAAAACAGTTACGTTACTGGAATGCCGGGATTGCTAACTGTCACATTTGCTTGCTGTCTGCAACCAAACTGTCAATCATCAAATGGCTAGTGTCATAACTGATCACATGTGCAGCACCATGGCAGCTGCAGATCAAACAGAAGCAGTTTCCTTGGCTGTAAATAATAGGAGGGTTTAATTCTGCTTGAAGGCTATCAGTAGATCGGCATCTACAAACTCGACAGTGCCTAAAAATGGACAGCAACTGAGCTTGTGCAGAACGGGGTGACACAGTGTATTACTGGATTTTAAACAGTATAGGTGCTTATTTTTAATGTTTTACATAGCTATACCTGTAAAAGGGGCCAGTCTGAAGTGATCTAGCAGGACTTAATTTTCTGACTAGTTCCACTTTAAGAACAAATTGCTGTTGGTCCTATTACCCTATTTATGAGGTTTCTGTTGGCCACCAATTTTTTTTAAACTGTATATCAAAAAAGGAGATCAAGAAGAATTATGCCTATGTTTATGGTTTGGTATATCTTTGCTTTATGCTTTAGGCTTGTGCATTACCCCAGCAACCTATAGGGCGGGGCCTGCACAAATTTAGGACAGTATTTCATGCCTTGAGTCTTTGAATGGGTTTACTACCTTACCCCTGGATTTAAGTTTCCTCTTTATCCTTCTTGATAGTTACACGTGAATGTCTCCATGGGCTTGTGTAATCTCTCCAGACCAACCAGACACAAGTGGACTAGGGCTCTGAATGCAGATGCAGTGCAAGTTCTTTTAAAACCTATTAATTGTTTCAATACTACTATATAAACACAACATTACAAAAGGTTAATTTAGGCACTTTTAAAATGTTTAAAAACAACAGTCTCCTTTAAGGTGATGGCTCCTTCATTCTCCAGGAACTTGTTCAAAGTTCAGTAAACCCCCCTCATTTTGCAGAAAGAGTTTCAATGACTCCATTTTTATTGTGTTTAAGTCCATCTCATATGGGTTCCATGTGCTGTATCCCTGATCTGCAAGTTGTACAGAATGCCTATCAGGCAGACCTGTACCAGGGTCCACTGCAGGAGTAATTAACTGTCCATCAAGGACAATTTCATGGAACTGCTCACCAGCTTTAACTGGCTGACCTTTAGCCATATCGCAAACAGGGTTCACTAAATCTGGACCTCGAGCATCCATAAATTCCATGGCAGAGGACAGATTTGCATCCTCCAAGGAATTCTGGAAAAACCTTTCTTGGGCTTCCCTGAGCTGTTCTATAGACAGGACACCCTGGTCAAATTGGATAGAAACGTCTTGTCTCAGTAGACCTTTATTGAGTTCTTCAAGTGATGGATCTTCTCCTATCAAGCGTGGTTCTTGAACGCAGACTACTTCTGACGTTACTTCTTCAAGTAGTGGTTGTACAACTGACACGAACGGATCTATATCAGACAGGCAAGGTTCAACTTGGGTGCTTGAAGCTCCAATCACAATTGTAGGATCTATAACCTTGACTGGATCTGGCTTTGAGATAAGTGGTTCCAACATAGAGACTGAAGTTTCAGGGCGACGAATCAATGGGTCGAGTCTGCGGGTGACATTATCCATATCCTCTTCCTCCTCTGTGTCCTCAACTGGTATCAACAAATGCTCTCTCTCAAACCAATCCAAGTTACGTTCCTGCCATTCCCTGCACCCCTCCACTGCCTTTACTAAACATCGGTAGCTTGGATGTTTCTCATGGCTGACAGTTAGCTGTACATGTGGTCGGTGTTGCTCTTGTCTCTGGATCCGGAAGAAAACTTCTTGCAGTTTTTCAGTCAATGAATATATTGGGCAAATTTCAAATGGTGAGGGTATGTCTGCTGGAGTGGAGATGCTGCTGAAGTATGCTACCACATAGTGATCATGGGGCATTGCTCTCTGGAAGTCTGGGAGAATAAGTGATAGCGCAGGGGTGAAGAGGTCCTCTATTGGATGTTCTCGGTCTTCCCTCAAAGTCATCTGCATTGCCTTCCACTTCTCTTGTACCCCTCTGGAACAAAGGATTAGAATTGTCCCATTTGTTTCCTCTATTTCCTTTTTTTGGCGGTCCAACCAAGCGATGGGATTAATCGCGCTCATTTCGAGAACATGAAGGCAGTCTAGTACCACATCCAAGCCCCACGCCAACCGCATAAAATCAGCCAACCTGATCACCACTTTAATGTAGTGTCCATTATCTGCGGAATACACCAACCACACCTTCTTTCTGATTGGAGGAGGAATGAGTATTGGTATACTTGGTGTGTCTTTCTCTGCGGAGGAGAAAGAGGAATATCAGCAAAAGTGATAGAAAGAAAATAACCTTATCTGAAGGACTCACAACCTAGATTTAAAATATAACCAAAAGTAAATAGACACCTGAGCATTACACCTCTATGATCATCTTGGACATTAAATTCCAAAACCATAGGCTTTAACGTAGAGTTACTCCCCTTCCCTTTGGGGTTAAAACAATCTTCACTCTTTTGGGAAGGCCTTCCACGAGATTTTAAAGCGTGTGGGAATTTGTGCACATTCGGTTGGCAAGATACTAATGTTGGATGAGAAGACCTGGCTCACAATCAACTTTGCAGAGGTGTTCAGTAGGGTTGAAGTCAGTGCTCTGTGCAGGCCACTCGAGTTTGTCCACACCATATTGGTCAAACCATGTATATAGCGAGATGGCTTTAGGCTCCTGAACTCAATCATTTGGAGGTGTGTCTATATAGTTTCAACCATTTAGTGTGCCCAAAAGAAACTAAAAAAGTCTATGAATACCCTTTACAGGAAAATTCCAAACACAGCATTCAGCATTATATAGATCATATGAATATATTTTCCGCTGCTTCTTGGTTTTCAAAGCATTATATGAGAATAGAATAGCCAACCAAATCATCCATCAGCTGGTTCCTGAATGTGTCTCAAAGCATTATATTTAAAACAAAAGCACTAAATTAAACAAATAACACACAATTACACAATATGTGTATATTAAATCAATTCTCCTGTGTCTGATTTGTTTATGCACCATGACCTTTTCCCTTATGATAGTGAAAGAGAATATACACAGTATCTCACAAGAGAGTACACCCCTCACATTTTTGTAAATATTTTATTCTATCTTTTCATGTGACAACACTGAAGAAATGACACTTTGCTACAATGTAAAGTAGTGAGTGTACAGCTTGTATAACAGTGTAAATTTGCTGTCCCCTCAAAATAACTCAACCCAGAGCCATTAATGTCTAAAACTTTGGCAACAAAAGTGAAAGTGTCAATATTTTGTGTGGCCACCGTTATTTTCCAGCACTGCCTTAACCCTCTTGAGCATGGAGTTCACCAGAGCGTCACAGATTGCCACTGTAGTCCTCTTCCACTCCTCCATGATGATATCACAGAGCTGGTGGATGTTGGAGACCTTACACTCCTCCACCTTCCGTTTGAGGATGCCCCACAGATGCTCAATAGGGTTTAGATCTGGAGACATGCTTGGCCAGTCCATCACCTTTACCCTCAGCTTATTTAGCAGATCTAGGTACAGCGACGGACGAACTGAGGACTTTCTTTCCGGCTCATCACATCCCGGACACCCTGAGAGTGACAGCGATCCGTTTTCCCTACATGATCAGCCGATACACCTACTGTTTTTCTACCCTTGTGAGTGTTTTTAATCTGGTTATCCATTAAACATACTAAGCTTATTGCACTTAGAGGTGCCTTCCTTTGTGTTTTGTCTTTTCAGTTCATTGGACCGTGGGATCCGGGTCCTTACTTTGTGGGCTGCCCTCAGTGCTTCCCTCTGGACTGGTTGATATACCATTTCATGTTTTCCTTATTTTTGTGTATATGGTTTGAAGTTACATGTCTAATTAGTTCCTCACTCCTCATTGGCTTATTCAGCTGACCTGTTGTATTATTATCCATATACACTCCATGCTCCCACTATCAATATTGTATGCCTCTACCCACTTGCGCACCATTACTTGTCATATAGCTTATTTAGCATGGCAGTGGTCATCTTGGAGGTGTGTTTGGGGTCGTTATGTTGGAATACTGCCCTGTGGCCCAGTCTCTGAAGGGAGGGGATCATGCTCTGCTTCAGTATGTCACAGTACATGTTGGCATTCATGGTTACTTCAATGAACTGTATCTCCCCAGTGCCGGCAGCACTCCCACCACCATGCTTGAATGTAGACAAGACACCCTTGTCTTTGTACTCCTCACCTGGTTGCCATGACACACGCTTGACACCATCTGAACCAAATAACCTGGTCTCCAGTAATCCATGTCCTTAGTCTGCTTGTGTATAATCTTTAGAAGAGGCTTCCTTCTGGGACGACAGCCATGCAGACCAATTTGATGCAGTGTGCAGCATATGGTCCGAGCACTGACAGGCTGCCCCCCCCCACCCCTTCAACCTCTGCAGCAATGCTGGCAGCACTCATATGTCTATTTCCCAAAGACAAGTTATGGATAGGACGCTGAACACATGCACTCAACTTCTTTGGTTGACCATGGTGAGGCCTGTTCTGAGTGTAACCTGTCCTGTTAAACCGCTGTATGGTCTTGGCCACCGTGCTGCAGCTCAGTTTCAGGATCATGGAAAACTTCTCATAGCCTAGGTCATCTTTATGTAGAGCAACAATTCTTTTTTTTTTTCAGATCCTCAGTTTTTTGCCATGAGGTGCCATGTTGAACTTCCAGTGACCAGTATGCGAGAGTGAGAGAGATAACACCAAATTTAACACACCTGAGACCTTGTAGCACTAATGAGTCACATGACACCAGGGAGGGAAATGGCTAATTGGGCCCAATTTGGACATTTTCAATTAGGGGTGTACTCACTTTTGTTGCCAGCAGTTTAGACATTAATGGCTGTGTGGTGAGTTATTTTGAGGGGACAGCAAATTTACACTGTTATACAAGCTGTACACTCACTACTTTACATTGTAGCAAAGTGTCATTTCTTTAGTGTTGTCACATGAAAAGATCTAAAAATATTTCTAAAAATGTGAGGGGTGTACTCACTTTTGTGTGATACTGTATATATAATCAATATCATGTTTTAAATCCCAAACAAAAACAAGCAGGGGGATCTGAGAGTAGTTGGGCAGAAGATAGATGAGAAGGGCTGACACCACTTAGCTCCTAAGTCCTGTTGTGGGCTGACTACAAGCAGCATTTTTGCAGTCTAAGTTTATTTCTGGCAGATGAACAGCTATTTGTCTGTACTTGTAGGGTCTTTAACCACTTCCGGACCGCTGTACGTCGTTTGACGGCGGCCACTTTGAAGTGGAATACCGTTGTTATGGTAGCAGATAGCTACCATAACCCCGGTATAATTTTTTTCTGCAGGCGATTCCCTGCAAGATAAAAGTGATCTTAGCGGCGGATTCGCCGCGAGATCACTTTTATCAGCGGCGGGAGAGGTGCCCCCCCTCCCGCCGCTTTCCGGTCATCTCCGCCACTTACCGGACCCGCCGGCAGCGGCGGAGATGATCGGGTCCTATCCCTGCAGTGTCCGTGTGCCGAGTGAGCGGCTGAAGCCGCTCACCCGGCTCCATAACAAGGCTGGGCGGAAGCTACGTTTTTTTTTTTTAATGCATTTTAGTCCAAAAATGAGATCTGAGGTCTTTTTGACCCCAGATCTCATATTTTGGAGGTCCTGGCATGCTTTTTTCTATTACAAGGAATGTTTACATTTCTTGTAATAGGAAAAAAAGTGATCAAAATTTTTTTTTTTTTT
>BLSH010049313.1:1273109-1285479 GCA_018402905.1 Glandirana rugosa
CCCCCCCCCCCCCCCCTTGCTTTACATTCCCTTACCTTCCTCTACTCCTCTATACGCTTCTATCCTTTTTTTTTTTTCACTTTTCCTCTATCTTTCATAACTTTGAAAATACCATGGAACAAGTTTTTTCTAACCTTTAAAAGTGTTTTTCTTCTTTTATTGTTTTCTCTGACAACGTAAAGTTATCCTCACTTGTCTTTGTTACTAATCATACTGTGTTACTTAATATATGGTATTCCACTATGGGCGATAGCCACTGAGTGGACATATAGATTTATTATCACCTACCACTTTATATCTGTAATATGTTTTGCATCATTAATAAAAATATTTTCAACTCTAAATAAAGTTGAGGCAACACAGCCTGCAACATACCTTACAAATAAATAGTAATATTTTCTGTTTAATATGTAAAGCAGGTCTTGACAAATTTGCTTTGAATCTAGGAGACCGCTAAAAAAGTTAGGAGCCTGTTTTTGGGCATGGATGAGATGGCATTGATGATGCTGCACTGATGGGTACTGACAGGTGGCCACACCCGCTCCAAGCTTGTCAGGCTCGGGGCCACTGCAGAGCCAGTGCAGCGCCGCCGGTTCCTGCTCCGAGGTGAGGCTGAGACAGCTCAGCCTGGACCCGCACCCAGGTACCTTGTTGGATGAGCTCAAGGAGCACAGAGCAGGAGGTTCGAGTCCACACCGCCATGAGCCGCACAGATGACACTTCCTGCCGAGGCTTCGCTCCGCTCTTCAGCTCTGCTCTTTCCCATCCCACCCCTCCTACTTACATACAGCTTACATTTTCCACCCACTCTTTACAATCCCACCCCTCTCCTCCTTTAATCTGCTCTCACAGCGCCGTCCCAACCCACCCCCAGTCTCGTACACACATGGCATACAAGCGCACGGCAATGTTAGGACTGACGTTCCGTGACTCCCATTGTGTCCGACTGCCCCCCACACTACAGTAATTGGGGCTGACAAACCCACAGCTGCCAGGACACAAATTCTACTTGCCATGGAGACCTGGCGCCTGGGGTTTGTCAAGCCCTGATTTAAAGACCGACTCCCCTCCCAACAGGAAATGAGAGCAGGCTCACACATCCTCAGTACTGTGTCAGTGTAACACTTTCAGGTATTTAATATCTATGATCACACTACTCCCTTTGACAATGCCTTCAGCTGCTTTGCTCTCCAGAAGGATGGTGCCATATTTGCTCAGGCATCAACCAGAGTCACCATCAACTTCCAGGATGAAATGCCAGCTCAGAGATGCCAAATCATGCAAATCCTCTCACCTTGTGACTTGCAAAAGTCATAATGTTGCACTGTGGTGAATGAGGGGCCTGCAGAAGACTGGTGACATCATATCAGCCCAGACAAAGTCACTGACTGGAGATCAAGAATGACTTTTACATGATAAAAAGGTGGCGCTTTTCTGAAAAATTATACTGGTGCTGTATATTGTGACATGTCAGATTTTAGATTTGTAAAGTTACTAGAACTTTACAAACTTTAAGCTGACCATATATTTTAAATCAAAAGGACATAGGAACAGTTTCATTGTACAACCTCCTTTCAATTTCTGCTGTCCATACATGAATATATAGATTTTCATATAAAACATTTTCCCTTTAAGACCATTCATTCGATTTTCTAATTGTTAGTGGGGTCAACATTTGTTTTTGACCACAGTGAACCACTACAAAAATGTTAAAACTTTTTCTCGAACAAACACATTTTCACATACAGTGTACAGTATATGGTTTTCATTCGGGAATTACATTTCATTCTAAAATTGAATGTTAAAAGGTAAATACAATTTTCAATCATTTGTCAACTCATCGACTGTAAAAATAATTTTCGTACGAACATTTGAATAATATTCTCATCCGAAAATCTACTAGTATATGGCCAGCATTACCAACAGCAATGTAGTACAAGGGCCTGACCAAACTGCAAATGAAATGAACTGGTTAGGTTAGTCCTCACATTACATAGTTTTAGTAAACCTACAGAATATTGTACTGACATTACATAATCACACAGATATATATACAGCCAAATTTATATATATGGTCAAATTTAGAACTGCACCAGCATCCTAGATACAATGATACAGATAACGGAATATTGGTTCTTACCTTTAGCACGTAATGCCAAGAAAATACCGGCGAACAATATAATGATCAGCAGGACGGCAACAGACCACAAGTACCAACGTTGTACCGGCTCTGCAAGTACATCAGAAAGAATATAAATTACTTGGAGCATTAAATGGGATACTAGAATTTATGTATACTAATTAGAGATAGGTCGAACAACCCCCCCCACCAGTTTGGTTTGCGCCAGACTATTGCAAAAGTTCGGACACGAGCGATAAACCCCATTGAACTCTATGGGACCCAACCTTGAAAAAGCAAAAGTCCCCATTTTGAAGGTGCAGTTATTTTAATGGATGCTTAAAAGTGAAACAATAAAAATTCCTTTAACCACATCAATACTATGCACTTAGAACACTTTAATACCAGACCAATTTTCAGTTTTCAGTGCTGTTGCGCTTTGAATGACAATTGTGCGGTCGTGCGACTCTGAACCCAAACAATGTTTTTATCATTTTGTTCCCACAAATAGAGCTTTCTTTTGGTGGTATTTGATCACCCCTGCGGTTTTTATTTTTTGCGCAACAAATAAAAAAAGACCGAAAATTTTGAAAAAAAAAAAAAAATTCTCTATTTTTGTCACAAAACTTTGTAAATAAGTAAATTTTCTCCATCACTGGTGGGCACTGATGAGGCGGCACTGATGTGGCAGTACTGATTGGCACTGATGAGGCGGCACTGATGAGGTGGCACTGATGATGAGGCACTTGTATGCAGCGATGATGAGCACTGTTATGCGACACTGATAAGCAGCATTGACGGGTACTGAGAGGTGACACTGATATACAGCACTGATGGGCACTGATATACAGCACTGACGGACACTGCTAAGCGGCACTGATGGGCACTAATAGACAGCACTGATTGGCACTCATAGGCGGCACTGGGCACTGATAGGTGGCACTGATAGGTGGCAGTGGTGGGCACTGATGTGTGGCACTGGTATGCATTGATAGGGGCACTGGTGGGCATATACATTAATAGGGGCTCATTCCTGGTGGTCTAGGGTGGCATCTGAAGGTGGCACTGAGTGAAGGTGGACCTGAGCAGTATGTCACTTACCTGGTGGTCTAGGGGGGGGGGGGTCTCCCTGGTGGTCCAGATCGGCTCCCTGGTGGTCCTGGGTGGGCACATCCCTGGGCAGGCTCCCTGGTGGTCTAGGATGGCGATCCGAGGGAGGGCTGTGCTGATAAATCATCAGCACAAACCCTCCCTGTCAGGGATGCAGCCGATCGGCTCTCCCCTCATCAGGTCTGCAGACCTGAGTACAGGAAAGCCGATAAACGGCTTTCCTGTATTACACTGTGACCAGCCGTGATTGGTCACGGCTGGTCACATGGTAAAGTGCTTTGGATCGAAGCACTTTACCGATAGCGGCATTGCGGGGGGTCAGACTGACCCCCCACACCACCGATCGCCGCGATGCGTGCCCCCCTGGGCGCGCGGCGGCTTGTTATCCTGAGGACATCATATGACGTCCAGTCAGGATAACTCAGCCACTTCCCGGCCGTCATTCTGCATACGGCGGTCGGGAAGTGGTTAAAAATGGTGCATGGTTGTCCCCTTAGTCTGTCTGCAAAGTGGTGCATCTGTACCGTGTTTCGTGTATAGAACCTGCTGCAGCAAAAAATTGTCATTTATAAAGAAAAAAAAAAAAAAGACATTTAAAATCGATTTTCCATGCAAGCTTTCTTTATTTTGTAAACAATGGTTTGGGGAGCCAGTCTGTATGATGAGGCCACAATTTTGTGAGCCAGGAACAAGATTAGAGATTTTTTGGATAATCTGGTGTCTCTTTGGCAGACTTTGGATGGAAAGAACACATTTTTGCAACACAGTGAAGAAGCCAAATTATAGTACACTCATATATAGTACGCCAAACATGAACATTTTTTTTTTTTTTTTTATAAAGTCTGGTGTCTTTTTCCCAGACTTTGGATAGAAGTAACAGGTGCAGAAAAATTGGGCATTGGGTGTTGGTGGTGCCTTCGCACAGTAACCCCATAGAGGTACTCTTGATGAAAGCAAGAATTGTTCTTGCTGTAAAAAATTTTAATTTGATGGTCCTGTCACACAGTTGCGGAAAAATTGGTCTTTGGGTGTTGGTGTTGCCTTCACCCTGTAACCTTCTAGAGGTACTCTTGATGAAAGCTAGAACTGGCCTTGCTGTAAAAAAAAAATCGAAATCTGATGCACCTGTCAAACAGGTGCTGCAAAATTGGTCCTTGGGTGTTAATTGTGCCCATGAAACCTATATCTATATGTCCCCGCATTGCAATTCGCATGACAGGAGACTGTGCTGGGGATTGCACAGGGGTGCTGTGCATCTTTGGCTCCATTTCGGGTCTGAATTCATAATTTCAGGCCCGATTTGTCCCTGAAATGGAGAACAGATGCGCACCAGACACCTGCTGTGCCCCGCATCCATATTAGGTGTGAATCCAGCCACATTGGCACCAGGGGCTTGATAGCTGCTGCTAATTCAGGACTGATTCATTTTGACAAATGTCAGCCGGTCAATGGAGTCTGTGGACAGACACGCTCTTTTATCGGTCACAAAACCTCCGGCAGCATCGAATGCCCGTTCAGGAAGCATGCTGGATTCAGGGCAGCCCAGCAGCTCAATTGCATACTGGGCAAGTTCTGGCCAGTGGTCTATTCTCATGACCCAGAAACCCAGTGGATCGTCTACTAGAAAGCTCTCCATGTCTGTCTGTTTTCCCCCCTAGATAATCTTCCACCATATGATGCAGACGCTGCCAATGGGATCTTAAAGCCGACAGCCCTGGGCACCTCTTAAAGGGGTCCTCAAGATATTTCATCCTGTGCTCCCTCTGGGAGGGCAGGATGAGTTCCGAGACATCCCCCTTGTAACAGTGGTTTAGGAGGGTTGTCAACCAATTATGATCCTTATCTTTGATGCCACAAATTCTCAGGTCCTTTCACAGGCTTTGAAGAATAAGGGAGTTCTCTGGGTCACTGAGAATTACAGTATTTGGAACTGCCTTCACCCAGCCACGTACTATTCCCAAGGTGTCTAGGAACTGAAAACCATCTCTTAAAGCGCTAGTAAACCCGCAAACCAAAAAAATACCTTAGAACGAGGCCCCCACAGCGCAACTCAGTCAGCGCTGAGGGAGCTGACATCTTGTCTTTCGGGTTCGCTTGCTCCGGTGCTCTTAGAGGCAGGAGCATGCGCGCAGGAGTTCTTCATTCCCGGCAGAGAGCTCTGATTTTCCGGCAGCATCCACTGGACCTTCAGATCGCATGCGCCGCCGACATCAGCGGCTGCATGCAGGGGGAATATCTCCTAAACCGCAAAGGTTTAGGAGATATTCATTTTACCTACAGGTAAGCCTTATTATAGGCTTACCTGTAGGTAAAAATCATAGTTATGTGGAAACAAAGCCTTTAAGGTTTGACGTATGTCTTCCTCTGCTTCTATGCCTCCAAAGCTGCCAAAATTCTCCTCCTCTTCCCTTTCCTCTTGTGTGTTCTGTAGCGCTGCAAGAATGGTGTCTGCATAAAGCAGGCCTTCAGAGGAAAGGGAATCCACCACTTCCTCCCGCTGCTTTGCTTCGAGTGCCCTGTCCATAATGCCATGCAGAGTATGCTCCAGCAGGAACACAAGAGGGATTGTGTCACTGATACATGCATTGTCACAGCTCACCATCCTTGTTGCCTCCTCAAATGGTAATAGTAAAGAGCATGCATCCTTATCAGCGGCCATTGGCATGGGGAAAAAAAGCCAAGGTGCCCTGAGCCTGTCCTTGTGCCATACTCACACAGGTACTCGTTGACTGTAATTCAGTGGGAATTCCACCTGCCCATAAGCCGCTTGATTTGTGACATGCCCACGAGATGGAACTCCCCTTTGGCAATGCAGCAGAGGGCGGTTGACTGCCCTCTGTTGCTTTGCCAAAGTGGAGTTCCACCTGGTGGGCATGTCACAAATAAAGCGGTTTATGGGCAGGTGGAATTCCCACTGAATTACAGCCAACTGAATACTGGCTGTGTAGGACCACCTGAAATGGCTACAGACTCTTCTGGCCTGCTTTAGAAGATCTTGCAAACCTGAGTACCTGTTTAAGAAATGCTGCACCACCAAATTGAGGGCATATGTTAGGCAAGGCACGTGTCAACTTTCCCTGTCGAAGGGCGGACAGAAGGTTAGTGTCATTATCGCACACCACCATTCCTGGTTCAAGCTTCCATGGTGTGAACCACCTCAGGGCCTTCCCCTGCAGAGCTGAAAGAATCTCTTATCCATAGTGGCTCTTGTCCCCTAGACTGACCAGCTGAAGCACTGCATGGCATCTTTTAGCCTGACTAATTGAATGGGCCCTTGAACGCTTAGGGGGTACTGGTGGTTAATAGGACAATCCAGCAGAGGAGGGCATGGAGGAGGGGGGTGGAGCTGACAGACCTCGCATCACCACCACCAGCTATATGGAAATGTGGTGGCAAAACAAGCTCCAGCACTGAGCCCTGTCCTGTATCCTTCCTAGTTGCAAGCAGAGTCACCCAGTGTGCTGTGAAGTAAATATATCACCCCCGACCATGCTTGTTGGACCATGTGTCAGCAGTAATGTGGATCTTGCGGCTGACTGCCTTGCCCAACGATGCCAAAACATTGCCTTCCACATGATGGTACAGAGCTGGAATGGCCTTATGTGCAAAGAAATAGCGGCTGAGAACCTGCCATTGTGTTACAGCACATTCTGCAAATTCACGGAAGGGGGCAGAATCCACCAGACGGAAAGACAGGAGTTGTAAAGCCAGAAATTTGGACAAGCTGGAATTTAGATGCTGGACATTTGGATGGCAGGTATGGAATTTGGATATAACAGGACTGGCGCCAAAATTAAAAATTTATGAGTTAAGCTTCCCCTTTTCCTAGTGAAAAACGAATTATCCACCATCCATAAGTGTAAAAAAAAAAAAGTTGTGGCACCCCCTGAAACCATTAAATCAATTACAGCAAAAATATATAATCAATATACTAGTAGTGCTAATAAAACTTATTAAAACTTATATCAACACAACAGAAGTCCTTAATTAGGAAAGTATCAATTTGCAAAAAACACAGTCCTTAGATGGAGAAAAGTCCAATCACCAAGTGATAAAAAGTTGCGTGAAGATGTGGGTGGCAGGGACTATTTATTTATATATTTTTTTCGCTGCAGCAGAGAAATTTGCCTGCAGTTCTCCTCAGCTGGTGATGTGCTGCTGCCAGACATTTTGCAAGGACCTGTGACACAGTTTGCTATACCAACATTCCTGTCAGTGGAGGCTGCTGAGAGGTCATGAGATATAGCGGGGATAGACATGAAAGGTGAGGAGGAGGGAGAATTGTGTCCCTTGTGTGTTGCTTTCAGGTGCTCTTGCCAACAGGCTGAATGGTGGGAGGTTAAATGCCTTGTCAAACTTGTGCTAAAGAAGGCCCACACAGCTCAGCTTTGGGAAGTGGGCCGGGAGATAACAGCTCTACAACCTGATGTAATAGGGTGGCTGCTCTTTACTCTTCCATGATGACTGCTTCTGAAGGACATCCTGCCTCTTTGGGGTTATTTCTCCTCCTCATTTTCCTCCTCTGCATCAAGTAAGGTCAATGATATCATCAACATCATCCCCTCCATCATCATCATCATCATCATCATCACTGGAGCCAACTTTGCAATATGCTGCGGCTGGGGGAACATGACTGACAATTTGTTGTTTATTTGTGTTCTCCCTTCTCTGTAGGCTCATCTCAAGCCTCGTACACACGGGACGACGATCGTACGTATGATCGTCGCAAATCGTATGTTGCATAATGTAACTTGATTACTGACTGCACTACACGATCGTACGACCAAAGAAAGAACGTTCAGGTGCATGTAATTAGCATCCGGCTGTTCCTGACTTCGGAGCATGCGTGTTTTGCACAACACAACTTGTTGTACCAACTGCTCTGTACACACGATACAACGGTCGTATGAGCGCTTGTTGGTACGACCAAGTTTTCTAGTTTGCTTATACAACTCCCTTGTACGACCGTCGTATGTTTGGCTGTTCTAATCGCGCATACGAACGATCGATATCGCATACAACGGTCGTTAGTACGACCTGTTGTATACGATCGTCGTCCCATGTGTACGAGGCTTTACTCTCTACCTCAGAACCAACATTAGAATCAAGTAATGTCTGTTCATCCTGAAAAAGCAAGTGGTTGACGCTGTGTTCAACTAATTCAGCTGACTCCTCCATGCATGATACTAGGGCTTATGGCAGGAGTAGCTGCGGACAAGCAGGCAGAATAAGCCACTCTGGCAGCTGCAGTGGACACTACACTAACTCACTACACTATGAGGACACACTATGCTAACACTCTAAATTTAGAGTCATAAGTGAACACACAAACTCGCTAGTCGCAAACTGAGCCCTGCTCTATCTTTAACACACTGCAGAAATTTTCTGTGGGAAGTTACCTTTTATAGTGTGGGGTGGGACTATGAGCATTGAGCTGTGTTTGGAGAAAGTCATTACTTTGTCCAATCAGGGCCAGTGGAATTTTTTTTGACACCAACACCCCCGTACCCCCCCGTCAGTTGGTTGCACTTACCCCATGCTCGGCGGCAGCCTCCTGTACCCCTGCCCTGCATGGGTCTCCACCTCGGTGGCTTCCACTACCTCCCTCCGTCCTTTGGGAGTCTTCGCTTTTTGAACAATCAGAAAACGGGTCTCACACCTGCTTCGGATTGGCTGGATTGAGGATCAGTGTTGGCCTGGGTGGGTGCATGGCGCAATGCTCTGCGCCATGAGCCACACTATTTTGAAGCCTAGAGCCTATGGCTCAAATCAGGTGCTTTAAAAAATACTCCCGTCGCTGTAATTCAGGCACCTGAAAGGGACCGGATGCCTGAATAGAAGGTGGTCGTGGTGGCCATGGATAGATTCATGCTATGCATGAATCTATCCATTTAGCATATAGGGGGTGGCGGGGATAGGGGGGGCGGCGCCCCTAATGGATGGGCCACCACTGATCAGGGCTCTGACTGTGATAATCATCCAGTTAGGGACCTAGAATGCACTGTGCAGTGCATTGTGGGGTGCTAGGCGGGCAAACATCCGGTGATGTTCGACCCCAACTTTTGCTCGGCTTGAACTGTTCGCCCAACACTAATAGTAATCAGGCGGGAAAGGCTGTTATAGGAATGGCGGATTAGTCCTTTGGATAGCAGACCATGGCTTAGCACTCAGAGTAGAAATGAATGGTTCCATCTGAAGTCAAAGTGGTTGTCAAGAGCCAGGAAGACAGTCTGCTCTTAGAACATGTAGCAGGCTGAGCAAGCTGCATGTGCTAATGCAGAGCTGAAGCATGCTCTGTTTCCATTAGTTCTAAACCTAAAAATACAATATTGCTGATGCCATTAAAATTAAGAAGTGGGTGCTCGTGGATTGGCGTCGAGGGAGCAGCCAATGTCACTTGGGAGTTGCCAGACAACATTGCCATTGGCCAGAAGTCTAAATTTAGAAATCTGCACCACCACTGACAAATAAAGTGCCCCCTGGTGCTAGGGTAAGGGATGCTGCCTTGAGGGGGAAAGACTATCATTTTTATTATAGTTTTCCTTTCTTGATTGCAATACCTAAAATAACAAACTGAACATAAAAATATTCTTAAGAGCCCATGAAAACCATTTCCAGCTAACATAAGGTGACATACTGAGGATATATGTGCCACCCCTTTCCCCCAACACACACACACACACACACACACACACACACGCACACTTTAAAACAGGCATAAAATATAAGTCACCTGGAGGGGGCGGTGTTTCCGTGGCACACTGAGGGACGTAGTACAGACGTAGGCAGTCATTATCACAGGGTGGCATGTAAGGCCACACCTACAACCAGACAGACAAGGGAATGAGATCTGCATTGTTTTAAAAAGGACCAGTCATTTCAGAAATACAGAGGAACAGTTATTTCAAAACTAAAGAGGATATAAATACAGTGGATAAAAAAGGTCTAGAGTCCCTGACAAAAGTCTTGTCGCTTATCTATTTTGTAGAAACACCTGCTATTAACCTGACTTTTAATTAATCAATTGGTGTTAGAAATAGCTCATATGAGAAGCTAAAACCCTCCCAAATTATGTTTAATGCACTAAAATAAATTAATTAGTTTCATTGAAAAAAGATTGATCATTTAATCAAGACAGAAAGGTCAAATTTTGGCAAGACAAAAGTTTTGTCGCCTCTACATAAATTGAACAAATTTAGCGCAAATACAAAAATAGGTCAGAAAATTAAGTAGTGGTGCTGTGAGATCCAAATGTAATATCTTGTATGACTTCTATGAGCTTGAAGGACTGCATCCATGCGGTTTGGCAAGGATTCATACAATTTATTGATGAAGTCATCAGGAATAGCAAAGAAAGCAGTCTTGCATGCCTCCCAGAGTTCATCAATATTCCTTGGTTTCGTCTTCCATGCTTCCTCTTTCATCTACCCTACATATGCTCAATGATGTTCATGTCTGGTGACCTGGCTGGCCAATCCTGGAGCATCTTGATCTTCTTCGCTTTGAGGAACTTTGATGTGGAGATGGAAGTATGCGATGGAGCACCATCCTGCTGCAGAATTTGGCCTCTTTTATGGTTGGGAATATAAGAGGTAGCTAAGATTTCTTGTTATTTTAGACTATTGATGTTGCCTTCCACCCTGCAGATCTCTCGCACACCCCCATACTGGATGTAACCCCAGACCATGATTTTTCCGCCACCAAACTTCACGGTTTTCTGGGTGAATCTCGGATCCATGCGGGCTCCAGTAGGTCTCCTGCAATATTTGCGGCGACTGTGGTGTAATTCAACAGAAGATTCATCTGAAAAATCCACCTTCTGCCACTTTTCCAGCGTCCATCCTTTTAGCAGGCTGTGGGCCTTGGCAAATGCCACACGGTTTTTCAATTGCCTTTTGTTTAGTGCTGGCTTCTGGGCACTGATTCGACCATGGAGGCCATTTCAAGACAGAATCCGACAAACTGTTCTGGTTGACACAGGGACTTCAGGTGACCAGGTCTCGTGGAGCTCCGCTGCAGTGGAAAATGGGCTGGCCTTGGATTTTCGAGCCAACAAACGGTCCTCTCGAGCAGTTGTCTTGCGGGGTCTGCCTGACCTGGGCTGGTCAAAAACGTCTCCAGTCTCTTCAAATCTTTTTTTTATCCTCTGTACTTGACGCTGAGACACATTGAAGGTGTCCGCCACATCAGCAGTGGATCTGATCTTCAGCCTCTTGATAATCAAGGTATCAGGGTAAATCTTAGGCATGTTCGCAGAGGTCTAGTTGCAGTTGATGTGAAGGTCTAGTGTACTGGGGTTCTTTTTATACACACCTGAGACCCAATTGATCCATTATTAGTCACAAGTGAAGCTCATATGACAAGGCGACAACACTTATGTCTTTGCAAAAATTGACTCAATGGGCTTTACCAAGCTGTGAATATTAGAAATAGGGTTGTCCCGATACCGATACTAGTATCGGTATCGGGGCCGATACTGAGCATTTGCCCGAGTACTTGTACTCGGGCAAAATGCTCAGATGCCTCACCCGATACTTGGGCAAGCAGGGGATGATCAGTGCAGCGCTGGAGGGGGATTTACAATCACTGATCTCCCTGTATATATTTCATTAAAGCAACTGACAGCCACTTCTCCTCCCGCGGCTTTCAGCTGCTACAATGAAATGTATACAGGGAGTCGGGAGATCAGTGATTGTAAATCTCCCTCCAGCGCTGCACTGATCATCCCCCTTGACTGTCCCTGTATCCTCCTCCAGTCCCTCTGTCCTCGATCTGTCAGGATGGAGAGCGGAGGAAAGAGCCGGTAAATGTGTAATTTATCGGCGCTTTCCTTTTCTGAATGGACAGTCAGTGATCACTGACTGTCCATTCATAAATGTCACTGAGCATCGTAAACTGTGCTTACGATGCTTCAGTTTAAGAATGGGGAGGAGCCGCTGTCTCTCCATTCACCTTCAATGCAGCTGAGGCTTCTGAGAAAGGGGCTGGGGAATCTCCATCCTCAGCCCCCTTCTCCCTGTCTCAAAAGAGAGATGTCAGGGGTTATATCTCACCAAAGCCCCCCCCCCCCCAACAGGGCTGATAAAAAAAAAAAAATAAATAAAAGAATTGTAAAAGGTTAAATTGTAAAAATAATAAAAA
>BLSH010049313.1:1285489-1305785 GCA_018402905.1 Glandirana rugosa
AAAAAAAAACACACTGACATCGTCCACTCCCCCCCCCCCCGCAAAAAAAAAGAAAGCATTGTAAAATAAATAAATAGGTAAATAAATTTTAAAAAATAATAAAAAAATAAAATTGTAAAAAAAAAAAAAATAATAAAATATTCGTGCCACTGTCACATGACCTTAAAAAAAAGTATCGGTAATCGGTATCGGCGAGTACTTGAAAAAAAGTATCGGTACTTGTACTCGGTCTTAAAAAAGTGGTATCGGGACAACCCTAATTAGAAAACTTTTTGACAGTTTCGTTTTGCACTGAAACATTATTACAAAAGCTATTGGGATTAAAGCCATTTCTTGTAAAAAAAATCTTGATTAGAAATATATTTCAGCGGAACTTCAGGTCAATTTGTACACAAGCGACAAGACTTTTGTCAGGGACTGTAAACACCCCTGTTAACATGTCAAGTTTCTGTGATGTAAAAAAAATGAGACAAAGATAAATAATTTCAGAAAGAGTCTGTTTCCACCTTTAATGTGACCTATAAACTGTACAACTCAATTGAAAAACAAACTGAAACCTTTAGTTGCATAAGTGTGCACACCCTCTTATAAATGGTGATGTAGCTGTACAGTCAAATGAAGAGTCGGCACCACTGTGTAAAGGTGAATATTGCAATTTATTCCTCCTCACCCATGTGCAATTACAGCGATAGGCTAACGCGTATCGGCTTTGGAGCCATATTCACAGCCATGGGGATGTAGCGGTGTTCAGAATTAAGCAATCGCATTCAAACTCATATTAAATAGGAGTCTGTACACACCTGCCATCATTTAAAGTGCCTCTGATTAACCCCCAAATACAATTCAGCTGTTCTAGTAGGTCTTTCCTGAAATTTTCTTAGTCGCATCCTACAGCAAAAGCCATGCTCCAGAGAGCTTCCAAAGCATCAGAGGGATCTCATTGTTAAAAGGTATCAGTCAGGAGAAGGGTACAAAAGAATTTCCAAGGCATTAGATATACCATAGAACACAGGGAAGACAGTCATCAAGTGGAGAAAATATGGCAGAACAGTGACTTTACCAAGAACTGGACGTCCCTCCAAAATTGATGAAAAGACGAGAAGAAAACTGGTCAGGGAGGCTGCTAAGAGGCCTACAGCAACATTAAAGGAGCTGCAGGAATATCTGGCATGTACTGGCTGTGTGGTACAAGTGACAACAATCTCCCGTATTCTTCATATGTCTGGGCTATGGGGTAGAGTGGCAAGATGGAAGCCTTTTCTTATGAAGAAAAACATCCAAGCCCGGCTAAATTTTGCAAAAAAACCCCAAAAAACCTGAAGTCTCCCAAAAGCATGTGGGAAAATGTGTTCTGAACAGATGAGCTGCACATGCTCAGTTTAGTCTCTATTACGGGAGAGAACATTTTCTTGTTCTCAGAGTTAGCCAGGTCACATGCTATTGACATCACACATGTGGGTGTGTATACAGGCTATAGTGGAGATATTCTCCTACCTGAACAATCAGCACTCGGGCAGAACCTGCAGTTTATCATGTGACCATGGTATACAGATCAGCCAAAAAGGTATATAGTGGCAATATTATAATGTAAAAAGAAGATTTATAAGCTATGGGCACTGGGGGGGGCCCCCCCCCCCCCCAGATGAACTATTTTCATATTACTTGGTTTAGTAACACTTTAAGGGTGTGCACACTTATGCAACAATAATATTTTAGTTTGTATTTTTACTTCCCTCCACCTAAAAGATTTCAGTGTGTTGTTCAACTGAGTTGTACAGTTTATAGGGCACATTAAAAAGGTGGAAAAAGTTCTGAAATTATTTATCTTTGTCTCATTTTTTACATCACAGAAACTTGACATTTTAACAGGGGTGTGTAGACTTTTCACATATATACATACATACATACATATATATATATATATATATATATATATATATATATATATATATATATATATACCATATCAGACTATTTTTCAGAACCTGGCTCCTCTTTCAGGCCAATAAGCTACAGCTAATCCTCTCCACTCCTCCCCCTCCTAACACTCTTCTCTTGTTCAGAGTCAGCTATGTGATTGGGGGTCAGTTTAACCCCCAGGTTGAGCTCTAGGTGGGAGAAGCAGCTGTCCTGACATCCCCCTTTCCCTCCTAGCACCCTTCAATCTGTCTAGTAATCAAAGTAAGGTTAGGCAGAAAAGCTGATTGTACCCAAGTTGATTAATCAATCGATCAACTTGGGTACAACCAGCCTCTAAAATTTTTCATGTGATTATTACCAGAACATAATAGATCAGTTGGAGGGATTCCCCCATCAATACTGACTGTGTTGATTGGGGAAATGAGTTGCAGCAAAGAAAAATCGCACCACCCATGGCTGGCTTTAGGAGCTTCATCAGGAAGGTGATGCAGAAAGAACAGGACCTGCAACTTGTGCTGCTGAAGTAGTTCACAGCACATGAGAAGGGGGGCGCACTTTGGACTTTTCACCTTGAGTACTAAATGATCTTGTCCCATTCGTTAACAATGAATGCTACATTTAATAGAAATGTTTGTGTTATTAATATATTAACCACTTCCCGACCGCCGTATGCAAAATGACGGCCGGGAAGTGGCTCAGTTATCCTGACTGGACGTCATATGACGTCCTCAGGATAACAAGCCGCCGCACGCCCGGTCTGCAGCTGCAGGCACCATTCAGATACCGTTTTTTTCAGCAGGCGATTCCCTGCAAGATAAAAGTGGATTCGCCGCAAGATCACTTTTATCAGCGGCGGGAGAGGTGCCCCTCCCGCCGCTTTCCGGTCATCTCCGCCGCTTACCGGACCCGCCGGCAGCAGCGGAGATGATCCGATGCTCTCCCCCCAGTGTCTGTGAGCCGACTGAGCGGCTGAAGCCGCTCACTCGGCTCCATAACACGGCCGGCGGAAATGACGTCAGAAATGACGTCTGCCCAACGGTCTTAAAGGGCCCGATTTCTTTTCTTGTCACTTTTTTCAGATTTTTTTTTTTTTTTGCATTTGAGTGTAAATATGAGATCTGAGGACTTTTTGAACCCGGATCTCATATTTAAGAGGACCTGTCATGCTTTTTTCTATTACAAGGAAGGTTTACATTTCTTGTAATAGGAATAAAAGTGATCAATTTTTTTTTTTTAAAGAACAGTGTAAAAATAAAAAGTAAAAAGCAAAATAAATAAAAAAAAAAAAAAATTTATAGCGCTCCGTCCCGCCGAGCTCGCGCGCAGAAGCGAACGCATACGTAAGTCCCGCCCACATATGAAAACGGTGTTCAAACCACACATGTGAGGTATCGCCGCGATCGTTAGAGCGAGAGCAACAATTATAGCTCTAGACCTCCTCTGTAACGCAAAACTGCTAACCTGTAGAATTTTTTAAATGTCGCCAATGGAGATTTTTAATTTGCAAAGTTTATCGCCGTTCCGCGAGCGGACGCAATTTTGAAGCATGACATGTTGGGTATCATTTTACTCGACGTAACATTATCTTTCACAATATGGAAAAAATATTGGCCTAACTTTACTGTTTTCTTATTTTTTAACTAAAAAAAAACTGAATTTATTCAAAAAAAAAAAAAAAAGCACGCTTGTAAGACCGCTGCGCAAATACGGTGTGACATAAATTTTTTCAATGACCGCCATTTTATTCTCTAGGGTGTTAGGGAAAAAAAAATATATAATGTTTGGGGGTTCCAAGTAATTTTATAGCAAAAAAAACTGTTTTTAACTGGTAAGCACCGAACCCAAAAAACAGGCTTGGTATTGAAGTGGTTAAATATCCACTGATTACTGTATAAATTTCATTGGCAGTGAAGGGGTTAACTGTGTTCCCTATATGTGTTCTAACTGTATGGGGGCGGGGCTACCAGGGACATAACAGATCTCACTGATCCCGATCACAGGGATCAGTAGATCTGTTATGTCCCTCTTCACAGAACGAAGAACCGCTGTGTTTATATCAGCGGCTTCCCGTCCTGCAGCTCTGGCAGGCACGCCCACACACCTGTGAGTGCGTGTTGGGAGCTGGAATTTCAGATCCCCGCTAGAGCCGTACTTTGGCAATAGCGTGGATCTGGAGTGGTTAAAAGGAGTTGTAAAGGCAGAAGGTTGTTTTATCTTAATGCATTCTATGCATTAAGAGAAAAAAAAAAGTGTGTGTGCCCCCCCCCAGCACCCCCTAATTACTTACCTGAGCCCCATCTCTCTCCAGCGATGTCCACGAACGTCTAAGCGCTCCAGGACACTCCTGATTGGCTGAGACACAGCAGTGGTGCCATTGGCTGCTAATCAAAGCCAGTCAGCCAATCAGGGGAGAGAGGCCCAGTGTTTGAATGGATACACGGAGCTCTGACTCGGCTCAGGAGCCCCCATAAAGAACTGCTTGCTGTGGGGCACTCAATAGGAGGGAGGGGCCAGGAGCAGTATGTTTGTTATTAAAAAAAAAAACACAAGACTTTACAATCACTTTAAAAGTAAACATATACACCAAGGTAGGTACATTACCGAAATGTTATATACGCATTCCTTATCTACGTGACCCCCAATATAAGGGAAAGTAACTTGCACTCGTTGAATAGGTGGGCCCTATATGAAGAGAAAGGAAAATTATAGTGGATTTTTGAGGCATTTAAAATGCTGAACATAAATTACAATCAGTTTTTTCTTCATTATCATCTGCATAAAAATATCACAATATGCCATATGTTCTGATATGTGTATAGTAAGTATACACTCACCGGCCATTTTATTAGGTACACCTGTTCAATTGCTTGCCAACACAAATTGCTAATTAGCCAATCACATGGCAGCAACTCAACGCATTTAGGCATCTAGATGTGGTGGAGACTACTTGCTGAAGTTCAAACCGAGCATAAAAATAGGGAAGAAAGGGGATTTAAGTGACTTTGAGCATGGCATGGTTCACAACCATCTCTAGGGTTTACAGAGAATGGTCTGAAAAAGGTGAAGGTGAGGTCAGAGGAGAATGGGCAGACTGGTTTGAGATGATAGAATGGCAACAGTAACTCACATAACCACTCGTTACAGCCAAGGTATGCAGAATACCATCTCTGCAAGCACAAAATCAAACTTTGAAGCAGATGGGCTGCAGCAGCAGAAGACCACACTGGGTGCCACTCTTGTCAGCTAAGAACAGGAAACAAAAAATGGACAATAAAAGATTGGAAAAACGTTGCCTGGTCTGAGGAGTCTCGATTTCAGCTGCGACGTTCAGATGATAGGTCAGAGTTCGGCATAAAAGCATGGATCCATTTATGGTTCAGGCTGGTGGTGGTGTAATACTGTGGGGGATATTTTCTTGGCACATTTTGGCCCCCTTAGTACCAATTGTGCATCATTTAAATGCCACGGCCTACCTGACTATTGTTGTTGACCATGTCCATCCCTTTATGACTACAGTGTACCCATCTTCTGATGGCTCCTTCCAGCAGGATAATGCACCGTGTCACAAAGCTCCAATCATCTCACCACTGGACAATGAGGTCACTGCACTCCAATGGCCTCCACAGTCACCACATCTCATCCAATAGAGCACTTTTGGGATGTGGTGGAACGGGAGATTCGCATCATGGATGTGCAGCCAAGAAATCTGCAGCATCTGTGTGATGCTTTCATGTCACTATGGAGCAAAATCTCTGAGGAATGTTTTCAACACCTTGCTGAATCTATGCCATGAAGAATGAAGGCAAAAGGGGGTCCAACCCGGTACTAGCAAGGTGTACCTAATAAAGTGGCGGGTAAGTGTATATGCAGACATCTTCCAACATAAAGCCATCTTCCTGTCCACTTCTTCCACAGAGGAACCTACCCAGTGTAACCTTTAAAGTGGATGTAAACCCATTCTGTTTATTTTTACCTACAGGTAAGGGTATAATAAGGCTTACCTGTAGGTACTATGAATATCTCCTAAACCTTTGTTTGTTTTGGTTTAAGGGATATTCACATTTATTTCACACACATGTCCCAGAAGACAGCAGGGACCATTCAGAATGTGCAGTGTGACTCACGCATGCGCAGTAGGAAACAGGCTGTGAAGCCACAAGGCTTCACTTCCTGTTTCCCTTAGTAAGGATGCCGGCGCCTGCACCTGGAGCCGAAGGATGGGTCCACTTCGGGTGCTGACATCACAGGCTCCCTGGACAGGTCTTGTCCTTATATTAAAAGTCAGAAGTCCGTTATAGTAAAAGTCAGCAGCTACAGTATTTGTAGCTACTGACATTTTTTTTTTTCCCAGGCGGAACTCTGCTTTGTTGCGCTCTGAAGGGATGGTATACCCGTGCCATCCCTTTAGAGCTCTGCGCCATGATTCCTGTACACATGTGCAGGAGTGACGTTATCGCGGTGAAGCCGCGGACGCCGGAGGACGCAGACCCGGAAGGAAGGCTCGATGAAGATGGAAGCATTTGTCAAATCTGACAGTGTGGCGATGAGCGTCGTTCTAAGGTATTTCATAATGTGCTAGTATGCGATGCATACTAGCATATTATACCTTTACTTTGCAGGTTTTTTTTTTTTTTAAAAAAAGAATTTTTAAAAGGGAGCCTCAGGGCAACTAGTGTGGCGTTTATCACATATAGCTGGTGTTAGGATTAGAGTTAGGGATGGTGTTAGGTTTAGAGCTGGTGCGAGTGCAGGAAGAGGATGGCAGCCTTTTTTTAAAGTAAAAAAGGCATGGACCCTCTGGAGAGTAGTAAATCTTGCTCGGGCTCTGATGAGAGCGGCTGGTATGGGTGGAAAGCAGATGTCTGTGGTGCGGTGGTCTGAAGCCTGCAGATGGAAGATACGGCTGTTGGGGTTGAGGTCAGCGGCTTGCCGACTGGTTGCCCGACTGTGCGGGTGTGTGTCAGCGGCTGTGGATGGAGTCTCAGGCTGCTTGAGACATTGGATGCAGGTGAGGGTCAAGAATTATGTGATGAGTGGCGGAGGCAGCAGATGAGGTGTAACCACTGATCCGGATGAAGTGTCAGGCTGGTCAGGGAGTGAGAGTGATTGTGGTTGGAGCTGCCAGGCTGCTCGGATGAGGCTGAGAGCGCCGAGGACTCTCTGGTCGTGGGGCTGTCTCAGGAAGTGTGATGGAGGGGTTTCATGGCGAGGTGGAGACAAAGCTGAGCTGTAGGCTGACCAGGAAGCAGGGGCGTCCCAGACCTGTCAGTCCGCTTGGAGAAGGTCGGTTAGGTTCGGGAGACCACGAGGATGACTTGGTGACAGAGTGGACGTGGTAACGAGTATCAGGGCTTCGCCCCTTTATTTAGATCTGGTGTTAGTGTTCGATATACTGTTATCGCTGGTTTTAGGGTTAGAGTTAAGACAGCCATATACGGATGGAAATCCAGCCAGTTCAGCAGAGACAAGCTAAATTTTCGATCCATGTATGGCCAGGCTGGTTTTACACAACTCAATCTACCAATTGACTTGTGTACAACCACCATGTCAGGTTTATTCCAATTAGTCAGTGCCGCTGGCTATTGCTGGCAGCACTGAACAGTGTATTCTGATGGCGGGGAAGTCTCCCTGCTGTCAGAATACAATGACACAGCGGGAAGGATTCCCCCATTCACCTCAAATGTGTGGATGGGGGAAACTAGTCATTTTTTTTACATTTAACTCGCTGGTTGAATGAAAAAAAAAAATGAGTAACATATGGGCTGCCTTGGGGTTATAGCTGGTGTTAGGGTTAAGCCGGCCATAGAGGGTTCAAATCTTGGCAGGTTCAGCAGGAACCAGCCAAGATTCAAACCAGTAATGGGCAGGCTGAATGTACCAAGTTGATCAATCAACTTGGGTACAACCAGGCATACAGATTTTACTTGCGATTATTGTTAGTGGTTGCTATAGCTGCTAGCAATAATCGCGGTCTTCTCCCTGTGGGAGGGATTCTCCTGTCAGCCCTGTCTGTGCTGATGGGGGAATCGTGGAAAGAAATTCGCACTGTCTATGGCTGGCCTTAGAGTTGGGGTTATAGCTGATGTTAGGGTTAGAGGTTAAAAGGAATTAAAGACCCTGGTACTTGGTCCTCTTTGGAGAAACAAGCAGGGGTTGGCATTTAAATCGAAGACCACAGTTTATAAGGGGAATCATAGATTTCTGTATTCAGTGCTTTTTTATAGATTCAATAAGACCAACACATACGCTGCCTAGAGTTTAAAAAAGAGCTAGTGTTGAATAAGCAGTGGTGTCACTATGGGGGTGTGGTCCGCACCCAGGTGACACCTGCCAGAGGGGTGACACCCGTCGGCAGAGCCCAGTGCAATGCAAGT
Organism: Glandirana rugosa; assembly: GCA_018402905.1. Taxonomy (NCBI): domain Eukaryota; kingdom Metazoa; phylum Chordata; class Amphibia; order Anura; family Ranidae; genus Glandirana; species Glandirana rugosa. The sequence goes on from BLSH010049313.1 coordinate 1,293,784, forward strand.
GCACCGATCCGGCTCGGCATCTCTTGCGGGCTGTCTGAGGCTGAGCTGTCCCCAGCCACTGCCTCACACAGCCAGCGGAGAGAAGCCGCCTCCCCCTCCTCTCTGTTTACATCTACAGAGAGGAGGGACACCGCTGTGCTGCACATAGCCGCAGCCCGCGGGGGATCTCCATGCGGCTAGCAGGACTCTTTTGTTCTGTGTATACAGTGCAGAGGGGAGGGGCCTCTGATCCGGCTGCTCTCTTCAGTACAAGCAGAGCAATTCGCTTGTACACTGCAGCCCGGGTCGAAGGCACTTCTACTCTCCATTGTGCACACGGAAGCGAGTCCTGCTAGCCGGCCGCATGGAGATCCCCCGGGTGACAGACCTGCCATCTGCCCCCCTCTTGCAGGCACCAGATCTTGCACAAAATACAAATTATGGGTCTGCTCTGATAGTGGGGGTCTGCACTGATGAAGGGGGGGTCTATACTGATGAGAGGGGTCTTTTGTGAGGGAGGGAGGTCTATGATGACTGAGAGGGGTCTATACTGAGGGGGGGTAAATACTGCAGGAGGGGGGGTCTGTACCTAGTGGGGGGGTCTATAGTTGGTGGGGGGGGGTTGGTGACACCAACCCTAATGACGCCACTGTGATTGAGTATTAAAATATTCATGAACAAAACGATTGGTGAGGATCAAGAGTGGTGGCACATCCCAATTGAGTACAAAATCGAGGACATACCCCTAGTGGTGGGACTTTTGAAGGCACTTACACAAGTATACAGTAAAAGTATCAAAAGGTTTATTAAATTACATATATAACACATATGTCCATAAAATCTATAGGCATGAGGATGAAGCAGATATCACCAAAAGTGGACAGTTTAAGCATTACAAAAATACCTCAATCCAACATGTTTTGGCGTGTCCTCTTTGGGATTTTATGAGGAGTTTTATGCATAAACATCCATAGTGTCTGGCTTTCATATTTTCATGTCAATATTAAAAACAATGCACTCTCAGCCAGTTGCACGCTCCGCAGCCCGCGTCCAAAAAGTTTGTTTCTCTTCCTAAATGGCCACCAATATTTACTGGAAGATGGGGACAAATATCTGTTGTGGGGGGAGGGGAAAGAGGATGCAACAATCTCTCAATTCCCCAGGGGTATATGCCCCGACCCCTACTGATGGATGTTTATGCATAGAACTCCTCAGAACATCCCAAGAAGAAGGACACTGCGAAACATATCAGATTGAGGCGTTTTTTGTAATGCTTAAGCTGTCCAATTTTGGTGATATCTGCTTCAACCTCATGCCTATAGATTTTATTGACATATGTGTTATATATGTCATTTAATAAACCTTTTGATACTTTTACTGTATACTTGTGTAAGTGCCTTTAAAAGTCCCACCACTAGGGGTATTTCCTCGATTTGTATTATAATATTCAATTCCTTGTCAACTTCAAGAGTACACCTAACTATCTGATAAACACCAGACAACATATCTGCTGTTTTTGGATGAATTATAATAAAAATATCAAAATCTTTGATTCCACTACGAACACCAACTCCAAAACCCAACACCTACCCTAACTGCAGTTTCCGACTTGTTTTTGAAGGTGAATGCTCCATGCTGTCATCAGGGCCAGTGGTACCATTATGCAAACTAGGCAGCCACCTACGGCGCACTGCTGCCTAGGGCGCAGCCATGGCCAGTTGTTGCTGCATTTGCAGCCTTTATTTTTTTGAGGGGTGCAAGTAGCTGGTCTTGCCTAGGGTGCAAAATAGTGGCACCGGCCCTGGCTGTCATCTTCATCCTTGCTACACTATGCAGGAAGTCATTGACCTAGAAAAAGCAGGCAAAACAGTGAAGTGTCGAGACACCTAACTGGCATATTTTATTTCAGGTCAGCGACTCTTTAGATGGAGACTTGAGGATCTAGATGACAGCCCAGAGTCTGCAACTTCAAAATAAGTCAGCTACAGGCAAATGTGACGTTGAACTGACAGGTTCCCCTTATCAATCCTTCAGCCTAAAATGACAGCCAACACAGGATAAGCTGCAGAGCAGATAGAATGTGTCAGCTTTGGGAGCTTGAACATATATATTCGCCAACACCCCTTCACATCCAGTAACTTGTTTTTACTTTATGGATTACCTCTTGGAGAGTGACCTGACTGGTTTTGTCATCTAGTGAATCTCTGACTTTTACGCGTACTCCATATTTCTTGGCGTTCCATCGTGAGCTGAATTCCACAGTTAGGTTTTCCTCTCGATGTTTTATAGTAATATTTGGAAACCAACAAAACCCTGAAAAAAAAAATAAAACAATTGCACCTTAATAAAAATCTGTCTGACACCAGGGGGTCTCCACCGGGCCAACATAGACCTACTGATAAAAGGGATAGTGATATATAACCTGCCATTAAATCCATTATTTTCCCACATTCTGTAAAGGGCCAAGCTGTCCAAAAGTGACAATTACGGGGCTTGGGAGAAACCATAAAACACTGCCGGGCGAGTTCAAAATCTCTCTTTCAGATTTTTTTTTTTTTTTAAAGATATTTTAATTAACTTTATAAGGACAAACATACATACATACATACATACATAAACAAGAAAAACACTCCACCCCAACAAACCCACATAACGATGCATTATGCACCAAATTGGTGCCCTACCGCATAAAACAGACTAATAATACAAGGAAACTGTACATCTATAGATAAATATCCTTTAACAGGAATAACATATGTCTCAACTAAATGGATATTATATTTGCATAATCTTGGCTTCCATATTACAACAGAATAGGAGGTCTCGTCATAGACAATTCACTCAGTGTTTAGAGCTAGGGATTCAAACACGGTTGACCTCTTTTACATGGTTTAAACCTTTTTCCAAAAGAAAAAAAAATGGTTGCTGTAACTGCTTGAAAGGTGTTAGCTGGAGACAGGCTTTAATTTGCTTGTCTTTTCATTAAAACCACATGTCCCTCTAAGACTCCCCTGTCCACAGCGTGACAACTCTGCTGTGACTTCAGAACAAACAGTGTTGTCACCCCTGTTACAGGAAGTAGAAAAATAACAGCTCAACAGGTAATAAAACTAGGTTCCAGGGAGACTCAAAAAAGTCTGTCTTAGTTCCACAGACAGCCTGCATCATGTCATGTGGGGTAGCACAGTGGTGTAGTTACATAGTTATATAGTAAACGAGGCTGAAAAAAGACAAGTCCATCAAGTCCAACCTATGTGTGTGTTTTTAATATCAGTATTAAATTGTATACCCCGCAATGTTGTGGTCCCTTAGGTGTGCATCTAATAGTGTTTTGAAATTTTCTAGTGGTTAGCACTTTCGCCTAGCAGCAAAAGGGTCGCTGGTTCGAATCCCAACCACGACACTTCCTGCCTGGAGGTTGCATGTTCTCCCTGTGACTGCATGGGTTTCCTCCGGGTACTCCGGTTTCCTCCCACACTCCAAAAACATGCTGGTAGGTTAATTGGATCCTGTCTAAATTGACCCTAGTATGTAAGAATGTGAGATAGGGACCTTAGATTGTAAGCTCCTTGAGGGTAGGGACTGATGTGAATGTGTAATGTATATCTAAAACGCTGCGTGAATTGACATCGCTATATAAGTAACTAAAATAAATAAACACATTTATATTGCCCTCAGATTAGGTCCACTGTAAAGCGGAGTTCCACCCCTTTAAAAGTCAGCAGCTACAAAAAAAGTGTAGCTGCTGACTTTTAATAAACAGACACTCACCTGCCCCAGGCTCCAGTGATGTGGCCGCCTGACGCTTTGCTCCTCTCCCCCTCCCCTCCGTGGCACCAGCATCACAAGTGTGCGAGTCGCACTGCGCGTTGTAAATAGCCAGGCAATCTTCTGAGACCCATGATGTGTCCCAGAAGATTGCAGGGAGGGAGGGGGTAGAGGTGAACTTCCAGCGCCAGCAGAGGAAGTGAGAGCTGGGTACCTCTGAAAACAGGTTACCCCCCCCCCCCCCAAAGAATATGACATGCCAATTGTGGTATGTCAGGGTGTCACCGTTACTTAAAGCGGAAGCTCCACTTTTGGGTGGAACTCTGCTTTAACTGTTAATAGTAACTAATTTTTAGGAGCCCTCCATGACAGCCAACAGCTGAAAGGTCATCCCTATCTATCTATATGGACAGGAATTAGAAAGTTTTAAGAGTCCGCCCTACTACTTCCATACCTAGATCACAGCAGGTGTCTGTCTGCATCATGTCACCTTCAGTACACCCTGTGGAGAGAGGAGAGCCAGGTCACAAAGGATTAGACAACGGTGCAGGGATCGAGTTAGGTCTCCGAGTACAAGACTTACATGGCACAGTGAATTTCTGCACCTTGGCATTATTTTCTCCTTGTCTGGGTAGGTGCTGTACCGTCACAATGTAGGTATTTCTTGGAATTACTTCAAAGTTGTTGTAGAAAAACTGCCACTGAAATGATGGAATAAAAATGACAAATTACTATACAACAAATGACGCAGCCACAAATGTACAGTACATTCAATTGCTGATCAGGAGCAAGTGCCACTAAACCCCAGTAAGATATAAGGAGGGCCAGAGTTCTTATAGCGCGAGATTCTGGTGTTGGCATCTGTCCCTAAGAATTTAACCATTCAGGAGGTCAGGTAGGGAGCCTTAAACTGCACACATATTGATTGTTTTTTTTCTTTCAGCCAGCAGCCAAATAAACATGGATTCCGCCATTCACACAAGCAAGGTGGAGAGAGGAACCCTCCCCTCCGGTGCGCCTCCGCTGTCAGGAAACACCGATCTGTGTTGAAGCAAAGGAGGCAGCTGCTTTCTCAGCAAAGATTTTCCAAGATTTTTGTTATTCTGTCGAGCGGAAATGGCCATAGATGGATCGAAATTCGACTGGTCCTTGCTGGAACAGCTGATTTTTGATCCATCTATGGGCAGCTTTACTCCACCTGCTGCATATTAGACATGACAGTTGTGCAGACCTGGAAAGTGAAGTTCAACATCTAACCTCAGTAGCCCTTGAGAGGTATAAGATCCCACCAGTTAATTAAATTAACCACCATCTGCCACTAACCATCACACAAGACACCAAACTCTCCTACAACCCCAGAGCCTTAAGCCCTGTACACAAGGGCCGAATGTCAGGCAACATCAGCAGGTTTAATAAAAAATGGCGAACATTCACCCCTTGTGTATGACAGCCGGTCCATCAGAAGCTGGCCGTTTTCTGGAAAACACGGTCAGAACACAACAGCACAGAAGGGAGAGATTGCTGTACTAACATCAGACTGTTAGTACAGCAGTTCCGACCAGAGCAATCCATTTTTTTCATTCAACCCAGTGTGTACCAGGCTTTACAGATCGCAAAATTAGAACTACAAACTAATCAGCCATAGCATTATGACCACTGAGCAGTAAAGTGAATAACATTATCTCATTACAGTGGCATCTGAAAGGGAGTGGGATATATTAGGCAGCAAGTGAATATGTTGCCCCTGAAGTTGTTTTGAAAGTAGAAAAGAAATGGGTAAGCGTAAGGATTTGAGCGACTTTGGCTAGGGCCAAATTGTAATGATTAGACGACTGGGTCAGGACATCTCCAAAATGACAGCTCTTGTGGGATGTTCTCGGTCTGCAGTGGTCAGGACTTATCAAATGTGGTCCAAGGAAGGAAAACTGGTGAACCACAGGGTTATTAGTAGCAAAGGCTCACTGATGCATGCAGGGAGTGAGGGCTGGCCCATGTAGTCTGATCCAACAGAAGAGCTACTATAGCTGAAATTGCTGAAAAAGTTAATGCTGGCATCAGAACACACAGTTCTTTGCAGTTTGTGGTGTATGGGGCTGCGTACCCATTGATGGTCACCCTGACCATACTGACGCTTGTCCACAGCTAATAGTGCCTACAATGGGAACCTGAGAATCAGAACTGGACCATGGAGCAATGGAAAAAGGTGGCCTGGTCTGATGAGTTCAAGAATGGTTTAAGGAACACAACGAGTTCAAGGTGTTGACTTGGCCTCCAAATTCTCCAGATCTCAATCCAATCAAGCATCTGTGAGATGTGCTGGAAAAACAAGTCTGATCCAAGGAAGCCCCACCTCACAACTTACAGGACTTGATAGCTTGGTGTCAGATACCACAGCATACCATCAGAGGTCTAATGGAGCCCATGCCTTGATGGGTTATAATGGGTGGTCATAATGTTATGGCTGAGGAGTGTATACTTTGTATTGACTTAGAAGAAAAGTGCATACATAGGAAATAGGACATTGGAAATTAAACAATTCCGTATTCCTTATGGTGGGATCACCCTCTGCCCATATGAAGACATCACAATACTGGGCAGGTACATTTTAACTATGTGTTCATCTGTTTGGGTTAATTCCTCTTTAATTTGCAGAGGGTTTTTTTTTTTAGGGTGCCTATCTATAGTTTCTTTTTGTTATCACAAAATTCCTCAGTTTTGGATGGAGTGGCCCACTAACATTCTTTCACTTACCGGCTGCCCATCTGGATTGAGCTGTGAGTCGAATGGGTTATTGAACTGGAATTGGACGCAGCGAGTCATTTGGGTGGATTGTTCGAGTACGGTGATCTCCACCCCTTGTAGCTGCAGGATGCTGGCTGTGACAGATGAAAGATAGCAGAAATCACACAACTGAATTCTTCAAAATATAATAAATAGATCAAAACTGCGCATACACATGAAGCCTAACACCGGACATTTTTAAAAAAATTTTCATTAGACATATATACATAAAATTAAGGGAATGGTTGTCATTGGAACAGGAAGCTATGGACGCAAGCAAAGGTACAGTCAGAAGCTCTAACCCATTCCCCACTATAAATATAGGAGTTAATAGTTTTAGATTTTGAATGCTGTGTTTAAAGCGGTTGTATCCCCTAAAATTACATTTTTACCTACAGGTAGGTCTTATTATAGTCCTACCTGTAAGTATATTAATATCTCCTAAACCTGTATGGGGTTTAGGAGATATTCTCACTGCAAGCGCCAGTGACGTCAGCAGGCGCATGCGTAGGGATGCCCCAGCGAAGGCCCAGCCCTGGACCTTGCCAAAAAGTCCGCCGTAAAGATGGGCTCCCGCGCATGCATGGGAGTGACGTCTCGCGGCTCCGGCCACTCACAGCGCCAGAGCCGCGTACCCGGAAGAATCCACGGGAGGGAAGATGGCAGCTCCCTCCTTGGGGACCAGGCGGACCTGCGGGACCTTCATTCTCAGGCAAGTATTTCATAATGAACTAGTATGCAGTGCATACTAGCTCATTATGCCTTTGCCTTGCAGATGTTTTTTTTTTTGTTTTGTTTTTTGAGATACAACCGCTTTAACCACAAATCCTGGGGTCCACGGTACAAACTAAGGTCTGTCAGCATGGATCAAAGGGTGAGTACATGGATTGAAAACTGGTTACAGGGGCGAGTTCAGTGGGTGGGGATAAGTGAGTACTCGGAATGGTCTGGTGTGGAAAGTGGGGTCCCCCAGGGTTCTGTCCTGGGACCAATCCTATTTAATTTATTCATAAACTATCTGGGAGGATGGGATAAACAGCTCAATCTCAGTTTTTGCGCACAATACAAAGTTAAGCAGGGCAATAACTTCTGCACAAAATGTGGAAACCTAGCAAGAAGAGCTAAACAAATTAATAGGATGGGCAACTACATGGCAAATGAGGTTTGATGTTGGAAAATGTAAAATAATGCTTTTGGGTGCCAAAACATGAATGCGGTTTACTCGCTGGGAGGAGAACCACTAGAGGAATCTAGGATGGAAAATGACCTAGGGGTCCTAGTAGAGGACAGGCTCAGCAATGGCATGCAATGCCAAGCTGCTGCAAGCAAAGCCAACAGAATATTGGCATGCATTAACCAGTTGCCGACCGCCCGCCATTGGATTGACGGCGGCAACATGGCTCTCCTGTGCGAATCGTGGTCACCTGACGGCGGGCACAGGATCGTGTACTGTGGGGGGAGGCGCATTCGCTCGCTCACTGGCTAGCGGGGGAGCCAATCAGCGGGTTGGGCGGACCTTATGTCCGCCAGCCACCCGCGATTGCTCCCCCGCAATGACAGAACGGGGATCCGTGAATGTAAACAAATGGATCCCTGTTATGACAGGGGAGAGGACTGTGATCGTATGTACCCAGTATATGGGAGCAGTGATCTCTCTCCTCTCACATTCAGCCCAGCCCCCACACAGTTAGAACACGCTGAGGGAACGCCTTTAACCCTTTGATCGCCCCCTAGTGTTAACCCCTTCCCTGACAGTGACATTCATATTTCCGATATGTCCACCGCAATATCGCAGTCCCGCTAAAAATTGCAGATCGCTGCCATTACTAGTAATAAATAAATAAGCCATAAATCAATTCTCAGTTTGTAGACTCTATAACTTTGTGCAAACCAATCAATATATGCATATTGCGTTGTTTTTTTTTTTACCAAAAATATGTAGAAGAATATATATCAGCCTAAACTGATGAATACAATATATATATATATTTTTTTATATTGTATTCATCAGTATATCTATATAAAATTGTCGTTCTTTTTTTTTTTTTTGTTTATAGTGTAATCAATAAAAACCTCAGAGGTGATCAAATACCACCAAAAGAAAGCTCTATTTATGGGGGGGGGGGGGGGGAAGGATGTGAACTTTGTTTGCGTAGAACGTCACACGACTGCTCAATTGTCAGTTAAAGCGACAAAGTGCCGTATTGGCAAAAGTGCTCTGGCCAGGAAGGGGGAAAATCCTTCCGGGGCTGAAGTGGTTAAAAAAGGGTTTAATTTCAGAGATAAAATGAGAATTCTCCCACTATACAAGACTCTTGTTCCGGCCGCATCTTGAATATGCCACCCAAATCTGGGCACCAGTCCTCAGGAGGGATGTGCTGGAACTGGAGAGGATCTAGAGAAGGGCAACAAAATGAATAAAGGGACTGGAGGATCTTGGCTATGGGGAAAGAAAAGCATTGAACTTGTTCTCTCTGGAGAAAAGATGCTGGAGAGGGGGTATGATTTCTGTGTACAAATACCGTACTGGTGACCCCACTATAAGGAAAAATCTTTTCCGTGAAAGGGAATTTAAAAAGACATGCGGCCATTCACTAAAATTAGAAGAAAAGCGGGTTAACCTTAAACTTTATTGTAAAGTTTTTTTTATTGTTCTTTATTGTAAGAGCAGTAAGGATGTGGAATTCTCTTCCACAAGCAGTGGGTTCTGCGGGGAGCATTGATCATTTAAAAAAATTATTAGATGAGCACCTTAACGGCCACAATATACAGGGGTATACAATGTACTATTTACATATAAGCACACACACACACAGGTTGAACTGGGTGGACTTGTGTCGTTTTCCAACCTTACCAACTATGTAACTATTGCTGACTAACTCCAACATATGTCTGGCTGCGAACATTGCAACCCACCTACATCCTCATTCTGAATGCTCTCAAAAAAATTACAATATGCACACTTGCCGCAAGAGAATGTACCCAAGGAAAAGGCAAACACACGGACCTCCTTTTAAATCTGGTTGAAAATTAATAGATTCTACTAGATCTTTTACTGATGTAATTGTATGAAATGTGGTTTTTGGTGTGGGGTCGACTAGCTCACCCAAAATCTGATTATGTCTTAAAATATGCCAATGTTTCTTAAAGGCACCCTCTATGATCTCCGATTGGTTAATAATAATAAATTAGTCGAGATCTTAGATCCTACTAAAGAAGCCCAATCAGAGGGCGACACATGTATAAGAGGGAGGAGCCCAGCCCACAGAGTCAAGGAGCCACCGCGATCCTAGCCGAATGGTGAGCCAGCAGACGAGACAGTTATATGCGTGATTTTATTGCATTTATTGTAAGTGTATTTTAATTAGGGGCATTTTAATAAACAAGTGAAAGGGAGATGCCTTTCTGTTACATGTGGTCCCAAAGAGAGAACCATTTGTAAGGAGTGCTCTACCCCAGGAGGGGAAAGAGGAGATTATTCTGGAGAGAGCTGCAGGAGTATATTGGCATATTGAAGAGCACTGCGGTGGAACATGGTCACTAGAGACTTTGTTTTTATTGGTGCTTTTTTTTGCAATTTATATACATGGCATGAATATCACTGGATATAGGAATGTTTTTGAGTTAGTAGCGCTACACTGTAGCACATTATATGATCATTAGTGGGGTGGTATCACCAATTAGTGTATAGTGGCAACTGAAGAGTTTTATATGATTGATGGTTTTTCCTGGTTGATCAATTATTTAGTATTTGAAATTTTTATTGAAGCACATAATAGGAGGTGGCGCTGATTGTACACACATTATTAATTTCTTTGTGGAATGTTCGAATACAGTGACTCCACGTCAATCTGGTGCAATGTCATTGCTATCCAAAGTAGTACATGTGTAATGTGTTTTTTAGATACAAAAGGAAGACCTTCTACATGGGGTTGCAAAAAAATAATTAAATGACAATGCTAGCATTCTGTGTGAGGCATGCAATGCCAGAGACAGCCAAAATTATTATGCAATTTAGGCAATGCATAAAAAGTGAGTGCCATCAAATCCTTAAAGCGGAGTTCCACACAAAAGTGGAACTTCTGCTTATCTGATCCCCTCCTCCGGTGCCACGTTTGGCACCTTTCAGGGGGGAGGGGAGCGGGTACTAGAGCTGCACGATTCTTGTAAAAATGAGAATAACAATTTTTGTGCTTAGAAAAGATCATGATTCTCATGGCGTAACATCTTACATATAAGAAAAAAATTGGGCTAACAGCACTGTTAAGTTTGAAAGTGTAATTTTCCCCAAACAATTGCGTTTGAAAGACCGCTGCGCAACCACAGTGTGACATAAAATATTGCAACAACCTCCATTTTATTCTCCAGGGTAAATAATATATAATGTTAAGTAATTTTCTAGCAAAAAATACTGGATTTTTACTTGTAAGCAACAAATGTCAGAAAAGATTTGGTCTTTAAATGGTTAAACTAAACTCTTCTATACACGGGAGTTCAACCCTTTGATCATTTGAAACATAGTATCTTTTTACTTATTTTATCAACAGTCTGCCCAGATAGGAGAGACTCAAGTCGCTCTGAATTAGAAAAAGGGTTCTGTCAAAATAGCCAACTCATCAGAAACTCCAACTTCTTTCCTTACGGTTTATTTAAAGCAGAGTTCCACCCAAAAGTGGTACTACCGCTTTAAGTAAAGGTGACCCCCTGACATGCCACAATAGTTTTTTACAGGTATCCAGCTCCCACTTCTTCTGGCTCCGCAGAGCCGGAAGAAAGTTCACCTGTCCACCCTACCTCTCAGCGATCTTCTGGGACGTCACAGGTCCCAGAAGATACACCGGCCATCCCCCATGCGGCTCGCGCATGCGCAGTGCACACCCTGCCAAAGCTGGGCGCCCACACCTGCTATGCCGCAGAAGGGAGAGAGAAGCAAGGCAGCCAGCAGCCGCATCGCTGGAGCATGGTCATGTGAGTGTTTGATTATGAAAAGTCAGCAGCTACACTTTTTGTAGCTGCTGACTTTTAAAAGGAACTCCGCCTTAAAGCATTAGTAATTGGAGATTTTGACAAATCCGGTCCGGTGAACGATATTATGAGTGGAGATTGTTGCTGCGCTTCGATACGAACCAACAAAATGGCCGCCTCCGAGGCAGTGACATCTTTGTCCTTGTTAGTCGCTGTGCTTGCAAAACAGCAAAATCTTCCTGTACCGGACTGTATTCGGTTGGAGTTTCTGACAAGTTGGTTAATTTGACAGAACATCAGCTGTGAAGCCGCAAGGCTTCACTGCTGGGTTCCCTTAATGGCAATAGCGGCACCCAACAGCCAATGGAAATATCGGCTGGGGTGCGGACATCGTCAGATTCTGGAATCCAGGACAGGTAAGTGTCCTAATATTAAAAGTCAGCAGCTACTGTATGTGTAGCTGCTGACTTTTACTTTTTTGGAGGGGGGTGGGGGGGGGGGGGGGTAAC
>BLSH010049313.1:1327165-1353150 GCA_018402905.1 Glandirana rugosa
ACGGGGGCGGCGGACAGGGACCCTGGGAACAGCAGAAGACAAGTAAACTGGATAGGAGGGGCGGCGGGGGCAGCATATAGAGGAACCAATCTCCTCAATTAGGAGGAAAATGGAGGAGATTGGTTCCTCTAAATGCCGCCCCCGCCATCCCTCCTATCCTGGTGTACAAAGGAGGCACACGGGCCCCCTGGAGCATGGGGCCCGGTTGCAATTGCAACCCCTATCGTTAAGCCCCTGCCTACTGGTAAGCCTTATTATAGGTTTACCTATAGGTTAAAGTGGTTGTCACGGGGCCAAAGACAGCAATAAAACCTGACAGGGGTTCTTTCCTCTCTACTCTATTCAAAGCTAAAAAAATATATAAAAGTTTTGCCTTTAGTTATACTTTAAAGCGGTTGCAAACCGCTGCATTTTTCTTTCTTTTCTTTTTTTTTGGCTTACCTGCAAGGCAAAGGCATAATGTGCTAGTATGCATCGTATACTAGCACATTATGAGAAACTTACCTCCAAACAAAGCGCTTTTATCTTCACCCTTCTTCCAGGTTTGCGGTTCCAGCTCTGACTGTCCGGAGCACCGATGACATCACTCCTGCAGCTGCAGGCATCACTCTGGTACAACCACTTGAAGCCAAATGAAATACAGGTATGTGATGTGGCGGCAAGTGGTTAAGCTGTGTTGTCATGAAACACCCTGCAACACCTCACACTGTCACTCTTCCATATCATAAAATTACATGAGATATATATATATATATATATATATATATATATATATATATACACAGTATCTCACAAAAATGAGTACACCCCTAAGTGAAAATGTCCAAATTGGGCCCAATTAACCATTTTTCCTGCCCCGATGACATGTGATTAGTTATTGTTAGAAGGTCTCAGTTGTGAATGGGGAGCAGGTGTGTTAAATTTGGTGTTGTTGCTCTCACTCTCTCATACTGGTCACTGGAAGTTCAACATGGCACCTCATGGCAAAGAACTCTCTGAGGATCTGAAAAAAGAATTGTTGCTCTACATAAAGATGGCCTAGGCTATAAGAAGATTGCCAAGACCCTGAAACTGAGCTGCAGCACGGTGGCCAAGACCATACAGCGGTTTAACAGGACAGGCTCCAGGGCCGTCTTTAAGGCAGGGCAAAAGGGGCAGCTGCCTTGGGCCCTGTCATTGTTGAGCAGCTGCCTCATACTTGCCAACTATCCTGGTTTGAATTCCCTTGTGCCTTGAAGTTTTAGACCTGTGCTGTGTCCCAATATCTAAGTGCTGCTACTAAAGCTGCCCAACTCTGCCCTATTGCTATGTTTACATGTAAATAACCGGCATTGATATGTAAATAGCGGCAGCATTCTTATGTAAATAGAGGTGGCCAGCTGCACTGATATGTAAACAAAGGTGGCATTCATATGTATATCATTCCCACCTGAGGTCATATTCACCATCCCCTATACTGGATGCTGCCCACTGGGGAGACAAAGGCATGCTTGAAAGTCCACAGCACATGTCAGCAGGCACATGAAGGTGTCATTGATAATTGATGGCACTGCTGTGTATCTGCTAAAGGGCAGCACATTTCTGTGGTGTCAGGAAAGCAACTGTGGGCAGTAATGATGTGCAGTAACCTCTAGCAACCAATCAGTGAGCAGTATTGATGTTCAGTAATCTCTAGCAACCAAACAAGCAGAAATCATGTGCTGTAACCTCTAGCAACTAATCAGTGAGCAGTAATGTGTGCTGTAACCTCTAGCAACCATAAGTAAGCAGCAATGATATGCTGTAACCTCTGGCAACCAATCAAAATCACTGCTGATCTGATTCAGTAAATTGATTTTGAGTCTAGTTGTTACTTATTGTATGTTTCAGAGCAGGTGGAGAGTGAAATTGCATGGGGGAGGGGGGCACAAGAAAATATTTGCCCAGGGTCCAATCAATATTAAAGACGGCCCTGACAGGTTCCACTCAGAACAGGCCTCGCCATGGTCGACCAAAAATGTTGAGTGCATGTGCTCAGCATCATATCCAGAGGTTGTCTTTGGGAAATAAAAGTATGAGTGCTGCCAGCATTGCTGCAGAGGTTGAAGGGGTGGGGGGTCAGCCTGTCAGTGCTCAGACCATACGCAGCACACTGCATCAAATTGGTCTGCATGGTTGTCATCCCAGAAGGAAGCCTCTTCTAAAGATGATGCACAAGAAAGCCTGCATACAGTTTTCTGAAGACAAGCAGACTAAGGACATGGATTACTGGAACCATGTCCGAGGGGGGTCAGATCATATTGGCCCAATAAGAAATGACGCAGGTAATCTGGTTACAAATGACGGAGAAATGGCAAAGGTGTTAAACTCATTTTTCTCCTCAGTATTCACAAAAGAAATGGGGGGCTCAAATATGCAGAACCACAATGCTGGTCCTCAAGATAAGTCACAGGAAACACCCTCATGGCTGACTGAGGATGAAATCAGGAATAGGCTGGAAAATCTGAATGCTAATAAGTCACCGGGCCCAGATGGCTTACACACGAGGGTCCTTAGGGAACTTAGCCAAGTTATTGCAAGACCCTTGTACCTAATCTTTAGGAGACTGGTATGATACCAGCTGATTGGAGGAAAGCCAATGTGGTGCCAATATATAAAAAAGGACCAAGACATTCCCCCGGGAACTACAGACCAGTGAGCTTAACATCAATAATATGCAAGCTCTTGGAGGGAATAATAAGGGATTATATACAAGACCATTGTAACGAGAACGGTATCATTAGCAGTAATCAGCATGGCTTCATGAAAAATCGTTCTTGCCAAACCAATCTATTAACCTTCTATGAGGAGGTAAGCTGCCATCTAGATAAAGGAAGGCCTGTAGACGTGGTGTATCTGGATTTTGCAAAGGCATTTGATACAGTTCCCCATAAACGTTTACTGTACAAAATAAAATCCCTAAACATGGATCAAAGGGTGAGTACCTGGATTGAAAACTGGCTGCAGGGGCGAGTCCAGAGGGTGGTGATAAATGGGGAGTACTCAGAATGGTCTGGTGTAGAAAGTGGGGTTCCCCAGGGCTCTGTCCTGGGACTAATCCTATTCAATTTATTCATAAATGATTTGGAGAATGGAGTGACCAGCTCAATCTCAATATTTGCGGATGATACCAAGCTAAGCAGGGCAATAAATTCTCCACAGGATGTGGAAACATTGCAAGAAGATCTGAATAAATTAATGGGGTGGGCAGACAAGTGGCAAATGAAATTTAACGTAGAAAAATGTAAGGTAATGCATTTGGGTATCAAGAACATGAACGCAAACTACTCACTAGGGGAAGAGCCCCTGGGGAAATCAAGGATGGAAAAAGACCTAGGGGTCCTGGTGGAGAACAGGCTCAGCAGTGGCATGCAATGCCATCTGCTGCAAGCAAGGCTAACAAAGTGTTGGCATGCATCAAGAAAGGGATTAACTTCAGGGATAAATCAATATTTCTCCCACTATACAAGTCTCTGGTGAGGCCGCACCTGGAGTATGCCGTCCAGTTCTGGGCACCAGTCCTCAGGAAGGATGTCCTGGTATTGGAAAGGGTTCAGAGAAGAGCCACAAAGCTGGTTAAAGGATTAGAGGACCTAAGTTATGAGGAAAGATTACAAGCACTGAACTTATTCTCTCTGGAGAAGAGACATTTGAGAGGGGATATGATTTCAATGTACAAATACTGTACTGGTGACCCCGCTATAGGGGCAAAACTATTCAGCGCAAGGGAAAACACGAAGACACGCGGCCATTCGTTGAGAATGAAAGAAAGGCGGTTTAACCTTAAGATGCGCAGGGGTTTCTTTACGGTAAGAGCAGTGAGAATGTGGAATTCTCTTCCAAAAACAGTGGTTTCTGCGGGTAATATAGATAATTTCAAAAAATTATTAGATGCACACCTAAGGGACCACAACATTGGGGGATATACAATGTAAATAAAACTGACATAAAAAACACACACATGGGTTGGACTTGATGGACTTGTGTCTTTTTCCAACCTCACTGACTATGTAACTATGTCCCGTGATCTGATGAGACCAAGATAAACTTATTTGGTTCAGATGTGTCAAGCGTGTGTAGTGGCCAGGCCATAGGGCAGACCGATCATTTGTCTGGTAGGCCAGGGCTGCCTGGTTCAAGGCTTGTTGAGCAGACAGAACAGCCGGAGGTAAGCGGCGACCACGGTTCGGACTGGGTTAACATAGAGTGCAGCCGCTGCTCACCTGTGTTTCCTCTGGCCGGCTGCAGGGTTGAGCTGTGTGTCTTTCTAACACACAGCTCAGCCTCAGAACCAGCGCTGACATTCCCCCCCGACCCTCCATCCGCACGCACGGACAGGAGAGGAGACAGAGCACAGCTGCTCCTCCTCCTCCTCTGCCCCTCTCCTTCTGTGTCTGCCTGTGGGCATGAAGTTTGAAGCCAGAAGAAAATTGAGTACTGTCCGTGATACTTTTTTATTTACATTAACCTGCAATTTTTCAGGACAAGCTTTCCCCTTCTTCAAGGTCCAAGCACCCTGAAAGTTTGTCCTGAAAAATTGTATGTTAGTGCAAATAAAAAAAAGTATCATGGACAGTACTCAATTTTTCGGACACAATTGCACTAATACGGCTACAATCACCTCAAGCCAGAAGAAGAAAGGTGCTCTTAAATGGTGTTTCCTTAGCTTTCTGTTTGCTCTTTCTGTGTGTCTGCTGAGGTGGTAAAGCATGGTATTGATAACCTTGGAGGAGTGCAAGGTCTCTAACATCCACCAGCTCCGTGATGTTGTCATGGAGGAGTGGAAGAGGAGTGGCAACCTGTAAGCTCTGGTGAACTTCATGCCCAAGATCGTTAAGGCAGTGCTGGAAAATAATGGTGGCCACACAAAATATTGACACTTTGCTCCCAATTTGGACATTTTCACTTAGGGGTGTACTCACTTTTGTTGCCAGTGGTTTAGACATTAATGGATGTGTAAAATATATCACTGCTGCGCTCAAACACATAAATAGATAAAGCTGCTAGCACAAAGGTCAGAACCCAAACCTTACACACAATATAAATTACAGGTGCAGCGCTATAGTCATTGAGAATGAAAAAGTTCATGTGAATGAAAATTCAAACAATGTCTCTGAATATTGGATATCCATTTCACATTAATTGATTAATATTCAGAGACATTGTTTGAATTTTCATTCACATGAACTTTTTCATTCTCCATGACTATAGCGCTGCACCTGTAATTTATATTAATGGCTGTGTGTTGAGTTATTTTGAGGGGACAGCAAATTTACACTGTTAAGGCCCGTACACACGGTACAACAATTGGCCCACAACGGTTGTCCAACAGCCTGTTGGCCGATAATCTGATCTTGTGTACGCACGATTCTACAGCTGATTTCCAATCGTCATCCAACAGAAGTTGGCTGACAAGACTAGAAAACTTTTGTTGGCCAACAAGGCGTTGGCCAATTGTTGGCTCGCGTGTACAGAAGTTGGCCAACAAAAAGTTGGAAGTGCAAACGCGCATGCTGGGAATCCAGGAAGTGTTCAGTCGTGTAAACCTGCGTTCCTAATTCACAAATCACATTCACCTGAACTTCCTCGTTATACGCTCGTAACACGTCACTACGTTCGGCTTTGTTGGTCGATTACTTGACTACCGTCAGTACGCTAGACACAACCACCAACAGCCAATTTAGACGTAAGTTGGACGTTTGGTTGGCCAACAATCTGCGCGTTTGTAGGAGGCTTTATACAAGCTGTACACTCACTACTTTACATTGAAGCAAATTGTCATTTCTTCAGTGTTGCCACGTGAAAAGATATAATAAAATATTTACAAAAATGTGAGGGGTGTGTATCTATATTGTCAAAAGTATTGGGACACCTGCCTTTACACACACATGACCTTTAGGCCTCATACACACGGGCGTTTTTTGACGCCACGTTTTTGGGCGTTTTTTTTGCAGCTCTCCATGTTATTCAATGGCCCTCTAAAAACGCTGGCGTTTTTGAGCAGTAGAGGGCGTCGGCGTTAGTGAGCTGTTTCTAGAACACGGGCCCAGTGCGTCCTGAGGCTGTAATGACATAAACTACATAAAATAGTCTACTATTTAATGCATTGACTACTGTGAAAAAATGTATAAAATCCACAATGTGAAAAAATAAATAGTCCTTAAATTCAACATGATCGGTTCACACTTCCTGATGCTTATATAAGTGACTTCATCCAATCTACTATACAGTCACCTGTGTTTCACCTCAGTTCACAGTGCGCGCTCACCTTAATATTTTGACCTAAAAGGTCAATATCGCAGTTTGGATAATCAATAGGGTTGGTTCACTCCACATCCTTTTAGGTCTTCCTCTGAATATGATTCCCCTATTTAGGTATATGGCTCATTTCCAACGTTTTTACTCAAATAAAAAATAGATTTTCTCATGGTGCAATATATCAAAACTTTATATTATATTTAAAACTTCTGCATAAAGGGGTTGTAAAGGCAGAAGTTTTTTTTTATCTTAATGTATTCTATGCATTAAGATAAAAAGCCTTCTGCGTGTGGCAGCCTCCCCAGCACCCTCCTAATCACTTACCTGAGCACCACCTCTCTGCAGCGATGTCCACAAGTGTCTTAGCCAGGTGAGGAGTACAAAGACAAGTGTGTCTTGCCTACAGTCAAGCATGGCAATGGGAGTGTCATGGTCTGGGGATGCATGAGTGCTGCCGCACTGGGGAGCTACAGTTCTTTGAGGGAACCATGAATGCTAACATGTACTGTGACATACTGAAGCAGAGCATGGTCCCCCCCCTTCGGAGACTGGGCCACATGGCAGTATTCCAACATGATAACGACCCCAAACACAGCTCCAAGACGACCACTGCCTTGCTAAAGAAGCTGAGGGTAAAGGCGATGGGCTGGCCAGGCATGTCTCCAGACCTAAACCCTATTGAGCATCTTTGGGCCACACAAAATATTGACATTTGGACATTTTCACTTAGGGGTGTATTCATTTTTTTTGCCAGTGGTTTAGACATCATTGGCTGTGTGTGGAGTTATTTTGATTGGACAGCAAATTTACACTGTTAATGCCGCTTCTCGTCCGACTTTGAAGCCGCCCTGTACAGCGTGACTTCAGCGCGGCTTGCAAACTACTTCTGTATAGAAGTCAATGTGAGTCGCTCTTAAGCCGAACCTTTTTCTAAGTCGGAGCGTTTTGAGTCGCTCCTATTAGTATGGTTCCATTGTACTGCATGGAGCGCAACTTTTCAGGCGACTAGGTTGTCTGACAATTCGCCCCTGTATGAACCGGCACTTTTACAAGCTGTACACTCACTACTTTACATTGTAGAAAATTTCTAATTGTAATTTCTTTAGTGTTGTCACATGAAAACATATAGTAAAATATTTACAAAAAGGTGATATACTGTGTGTATGTATAGATATATATATAGTGGCATTACGAAAGGCAAGGTGATCAATGGATGTTATGGTGTTGATTTATTAAAACTGAAGGGTGCAAAATCTGGTGCAGAACTGCATAAAAATCAGCTTCCAGGTTTTCTTTGTCAAAGCTTAATTTAACAAGTTGAAGTTAGAAGCTGATTGGCTACCATGCATAGCTGCACCAGATTTTCTACTCTTCAGTTTTAGTAAATCAACCACTGTTTCACCTCGCATGCGTACATTTTCAGTCAACTAAGGCAAAATCCAGTCCAGTTATTACCAGCCACCTTAAGAGGGTTGGTTCCGGACCAAATTTTGTGGTACACCTGTGTCCACCAACAGGTGGTATAAATAAGCAGGAGTAGAGCAAAGATTTGCTCTGGCCTGGGACTCAGGAGCTGAGGAACTGAAGTTTGCTTTATGATTGAAACAAAGAGGTTTGCATTGTCTTTGTTCTGTGGGTGACTGGGAGAAGCCCTTCACCTCTCAGTTAGGAATACTGGAAATGTTTAGTAATAGCCTGGATGGCAAGGATTTCTTTTCTGTTTTGTTTGATTGATTTTCATGCAACCTTTTAATATAAAACTGGCTACAAGTCAGCTTTTAAGAAAACCTGCCATTTGGACTACCTTTTTCCCAGGGAAGGTGATCCCCATTGAGTTAACCCCGCACACAAGGTGGATTTTTGGCGGGCATCTTCCTAAACAAGTGGAAAGATGGAGCAACAGGAGGCAAATTGCCAGCAGCAGGAAACCAAACTCCAGGTCGCACAGGCCACTGCAGCGCAGCAGGAGGCAAATCGCCAGCAGCAGGAGGCAAATCGCCAGGCCATTGCAATACAGCAGGAAACCAACCACCAAACCACAGAGGCCGCGGCAGCCCAATGGGAGTCGAATCGCCAGGCCATTGCAATCCAACAGGAGATGAATCACCAGTTTGCTGAAGCCCTAGTGGAGTTAAAGAAGGGGTCCGCAGGTCCTTTGCCGGTGGAACAGAAAATGGTGCGTGCCAGCTATTACCTGCAGAAGATGACATCAGCAGATGATGTGGAGGATTAACTAGCAAATTTAGAAAGAGTAGCTGTTCGAGCGGGATGGCAAAAAGAGCAATGGGCAGGACTGCTAGTGCCATTCCTGACAGGAGAACCCCAAAAAGCCTATTATGAACTGGAACCAAATGCTGCTCAGGATTATGAGACACTGAAAGCTGAGATGCTTGCAAGCATGGGGATCACCATTGCAGTCCGGGCTAAACGAGTGCATCGGTGGTCATACACTTCTGATGATCCACCTTGCTCCCAAATGTTTGACTTAATACACCACACCAAGAAATGGCTGCAGAGACTTTGCCGGGCCCTAAGATTGTGGAGCGTGTGGTCATGGACCGTTATTTACGTACGCTCCCTGGCACTTTGAGAAAGTGCGTCAGCCATGGGGACCCTAAGACTGCAAACAAGCTGGTGGACCTGGTGGAGAGATATACTGCTGCCAAGGACTTGTTGAACCCATCCGTGCCCCACTCCATTGTCTCTAGGGGTGAAAAAAAAAAAAGACTGTTCCAGGGTTCAAGAGCGTAGGGAAAAATTACAAGACTGTTGCCACAGATAATGAGACTATGGGCTCAGGACCTGGAGACTGGCCAAATATGTCAGGAAGGTCTCTGAGGCCATTTAGAGGACTGGGTACAGAAAACATAAAATGTTATTGCTGCCATGCGTTAGGTCATATTGCTGCTAACTGTCCAGAGTCACTAAAGAATTTTGTAAGTTGTACAAAATCTCTCATCTCCATACCTCTGTCTACCACCCCCAACCTGATGGTCTTGTGGTGTGTGATTTAACAAAACGCTCAAAAGCATGTTAAAAAAGGCGGTGGACAAAGATGGGAAAAATTGGGATTTTTTGCTGCCATACCTCATGTTTGCCATATGAGAGGTACTTCAGGCATCTACAGGTTATTCCCCTTTTAAACTACTGTATGATAGACATCCCAGGTGATTGCTAGATGTCGCAAAAGAAACGTGGGAGGGAGAGACCACGCCTTACAGAAGCGTCATTGAGCATATCTCACTGATGCAAAATAGAACCGAGGCTCTCATGCCACTTGTACGGGAACATATGGAGCAAGCCCAGGAGGCACAGAGAAAGGTTTATAATCAGGGTGCCAAGACCTGGACCTTCAACTCGGGGGACAGAGTGCCGGTACTAGTCCCCACAGTTGATAGTAAATTCCTTATGGAAAGAGTAGGGGAAGTAAACTACAAAGTTTACCAGCCAGGAAAAAGGAAACCATAGCAAATATATCATGTTAATCTCTTGAAACCTTGGAAGGACAGAGAGACTTTACTGGCAGTACCAACTTCCCAAAAGGACATGGCCCCCTTGACACCTCAGGTACCCATAACTGAAACCTTGTCAGTGGCCCAATAAAAGGACGTTAAAGAGTTTGTGAGTAAGAATAGATACTTTTTCTCTCACCTACCCGGACTGACCACAGTTATACAGCATGAAATCATTACGGAACCAGGTGTCCGTGTAAATGTAAAACCCTAAAGTATACCTGAGGCTAGGTGTGAAGCAGTTTCAAATGAAATAAAGAACCCTCACACCTGAATGATTAACTAATCTCCTACCAGCATGGCCCAAAAATGGACCTTCCACTTTAAGCACTCCTCGCCCCTGTCACGTACCTGGTGGTAGAGTCTGGCTTATGCGGGGACAACCTCTCTTGCGGCCCTGGTTCAAGAACCCCTGGTAGTGTAGACAGGGAGCTCTGGAGCACAGGGGGGCACGAGGGCTGGACAATCTTCAGGTGGTAATCAGAAGTCCACAGAAGCTCGTGCAAGGCAGGAGAGTAGTGGTTCAGTCCGGGTCGACAACTGGCAGGCGGTGCGGTACAACGGGATCAGACAAACTGTTGGTCGGGTACAGGCAGGGCCGGTAACGTGCTGGCAACAGAAGTACAGAGGGAGCAGACAAGTGGATGGTCGTAAACAAGCCGGGGTCAGATGCAGGCAGATATCAACAGGTCCAGAAGGCTAGCCGGGGTCACAGGAACAGCAAGTCACTCAGAAGTAGTCACCAGGGGGTCACAGGTGCAGGAAACGCTGTAGAACGGACAGCACTTGCTTACAGGAAGCACTCTGCTTAAATAGAGCTGCCAGGACCGCCTCCTCTGGGGGCTAGAGGAAACAGCAAACACATCCTCAGCACAATCTTTTTCTAACATTGCCCCCCCCCCCCCAAGGGGCAGCTTCCGGATGCCCATCTGGGCGCTCTTGTCTGGGTTGTTTCTCCAAAAAGTCCTGACCATCTCCTGGGCATGTAGATTGCTCTCCGGCTCCCATGAATTTTCCTCAAGGCCATAACCTTTCCATTTCACCAGGAACTGCACTCCTCCAGCTCTTCTTCTGCAATCGAGGATGGATTCCACCTCAAACTCCTCCTCTCCATCAATTACCACCGGTTCGGGCTGAGCCGACCTTCGTCCTGGAAACAGGTCCTTGGTCACTGGCTTTAGAAGGTGAACATTGGACACCGGGTGGATCTTGAGCGAGGACGGCAGGTCGAGTTCGTAGGCCACCTTGTTAATTTTCCTTTTTACTGGGAAAGGTCCTATGAATTCGGTCCCAGCTTTTTGGACGGACAAGAGAGTCGTAAGTTAGTGGTCGCCAACCAGACCCGATTGCCGGGCTGTAGGTCAAGCTCTGCGCGTCTCTTCCTATCATAGCGTTCCTTATTGCGCTCCTGGGTCTGCGCAAGGGTCTCCTGCAGCATCTTGTTGTTGTTTTCCAGGAACTTGGTGATCTCCTGCGTGGCCGGGATGGCACCTTCCGGGACGGAAACAGGCAGGAATGTGGGATGGTAGCCGAGATTCGCCCAAAACGGCGACTGCTTGGTGGCAGAATGGATGGAATTGTTGTAGGCGAACTCAGCTAGTGGTAACAAGGAGACCCAGTCGTCTTGGGAGTAGGAAGAGTAACATCGGAGGTATTGCTCCAGGGTCTGGTTGGTCCTTTCCGTTTGGCCATTCGACTGCCGGTGATATGCTGAAGAAAAGGCCAACTTGATTCCTAGAATAGAGCACAAGGATCTCCAGACCCGGGATGTGAACTGCACCCCTCTGTCAGATACCACATTTTTCGGGATGCCATGTAGACGGATAATCTCCCGAATGAAGACTTTGGCCGTTTCTGTGGCCGAGGGAGTGCCCCTCATCGGGATAAAATGTGCCATCTTCATGAGGCGGTTGACCACCACGAAAATGGTTGTGTAGCCTGCAGATGGGGGCAATTTAACAATGAAATCCATTGAGATCTGTGCCCACGGGCGTTCGGGGATAGGCAATGGATTTAATAGACCCCAGGCTCTGGTTCTTTCCACCTTGTTCCTAGCACAGACAGGACAGGCATTGACATAGTTCTTACAGTCCTCTTTCAACTGTGGCCACCAAAAGGTGCGAGCAAGTAACTCTGTAGTCTTTCGATGGCCGAAGTGCCCGGCTAAATGATGGTCATGGCAGAGTTCAAGCATGGACAGGCGAAGCCCTTCTGGCACGAAGACTTGTGTACCCGACCACCATAATCCATCTTTGAGGGTAAGTCCAGGAACTGTGGGCATGGTGGAGCTGGCCAACGTTTGCCTGATCTGGGTCAACAGATCTTCTCGGATTAACAGGAAGTGGTGCGCTGGTAGGATGGTGTCAGGAGGGGGAGCTTCTCCGGTTTCAGAAAACATCCTTGATAGCGCATCTGGCTTGACATTCTTGGATACGGGCCGGTATGTAATGTGTAGGTTAAATCTTGAAAAGAACAGGGCCCATCGTGCTTGGAGGGGCCTGAGCCTCTTGGCAGTTCTAAGATACTCCAAGTTCTTGTGGTCTGTGAAGACCAAGACTGGATGAGTAGCCCCTTCCAAAAGGTACCGCCATTCCTCTAGGGCAAGAAGCTCCCTGTCACCCACACCGTAGTTTCTCTTGGGGGGAGAGAGCTTCCATGAGAAGAAGGCGATAGGGTGCAGGGACGCCTTAGGCCCCTGTCTTTGGGACAAGACTGCCCCGACGGCGGTCTCCGAAGCATCCACCTCCAAGATATAGGGCCGCGTGCAATCGGGGTGCTTGAGAACAGGTGCCGAGGTGAATAGTCTCTTCAAGGTTTGGAAGGCACCTTGTGCCTCCGGGGTCCAGGCGAAGCGGTTGCCCTGTTTGGTTAACTGTGTTATCGGGGAGATCACAGCACAGAAGCCCCGGATGAACTTTCTGTAAAAATTGGCAAAGCCAACGAAGCGTTGTACCGCCTTCTTGTCCGCCGGTGGGGGCCAGTCCACGATAGCTGCGACTTTTTGGGAGTCCATTGTGGTGCCCGAAGTAGAAATATGGAATCCCAAGAAGGCGATCTCAGTGCGTTCAAAGGCACATTTTTCAGCCTTGGCATACAGGCCGTGCTGTCGTAGGCGGCTGAGTACACACCTGACATGCTTCCGGTGCTCCTCTAGGGAGGGGGAGAAGATCAAGATATCATCCAGATATACTACCACGAATTGGTCCAAAAAGTCCCTGAAGATATCATCGACCAGGTGCTGGAACGTGGCCGGGGCATTGCAAAGCCCAAAGGGCATGACCAAATACTCAAAGTGACCAAATCCTGTGCGGAATGCCGTCTTCCATTCATCCCCCTCCCATATGCGGATCAGATTGTAAGCCCCCCGAAGATCCAGCTTGGTAAACACGGCTGCAGAGCCGAGGCGCTGAAACAGTTCCGGAACCAGAGGCAGGGGGTATGTGTTTTTGATTGTGACTTTATTAAGCTCCCGGTAGTCAATACACGGCCGAAGAATGTGGTTCTTTTTCTCAATGAAAAAGATCCCAGCTCCTGCTGGGGACGTGGAAGGCCTGATGAAACCCTTTTGCAGGTTCTCCTCAATATAGGCTTTGAGAGCCACAAGCTCCACTTCGGAGAGCGGGAAAATCCTGCCGAAAGGGATCTCGGCTCCAGGCAGCAGGTCTATCGGGCAATCGTATGGCCAATGTGGAGGTAGGGTGTCTGCTCCCTTCTTGCTGAAGACATCCCAGAAATCTTGGTACGCCTCGGGAACAGCAAGACGAGTCTCCTGGTCTGGGTCAGGGTTGATGGAGAGTACCGCTGGCGGTGCTCTCTGAGCAGGTGGAAAGCAATTATTCCGACAGTAAGAGGACCGGAAGCGGACTTCACCCCCGTTCCAGTCAATATGAGGACTGTGTGCTCGAAGCCATGGGAGACCCAGGATCACGGGACTCAACGGGGAGGCGATGGCATTCAGCACAAGCAACTCGGTGTTGCCTTCGGCCATCCGGGCCAGCAAGGGAAAGGTTTCCTGAATCACTGCGCCCGATTTGATGGCCGACCCATCGGCCAAGCGTGTCGACAATGGGCATTCCTTGGGTCTAAGAGGGACCCGGTGCTGGGCAGCAAATGACAGGTCTATAAAGCAGCTGCATGCTCCCGAATCCAGGATGGCCGACACTTGAATGTCCTTGTCGAGGAGCTGCAGCAAGATGCGGAGGGTCAGGTGAGACTGGGAACTCGGCAATGACAGCACCTCCCCTAGGACTGGAGTGGGTTTCTTGCCAGCCTTGGCGGAGCAGCTATTGATGAGATGCCCCGAGCTGCCACAGTAGAGGCACAAGTTACAGTCCATCCGCCGCTGGCGTTCCTCTCAGGATAAGGATGGGTAGAAGGATCTAGCCCACCTAGACCCAGGGTGGTCTCGTGGAGAGGAGGAGGAGGTTGCTGCTGAGCTGAGACCTGGAGAGGTAGGTGCTTCGGAAGCCATCCAGGCAGGGCACAGGGACACTGTGGCCCTCTCTGTGCTGCGCTCTCGCAGGCGACGGTCTATCTGGATTGCCAGATCAATTAGCGCTTCCAGGGTATGGGGAACCCTGACACGTGCCAGCTCATCCTTGAGCGCTTCGAAAAGTCCCAGCCGGAATTGGTGGCATAGGGCCGCACCATTCCAAGCAGTATCAGCGCTCCAATGCCTGAATTAAGATACATACATACATGCTGGAGGGCATGGAGCGTGGCTTCTGCAGTGGTGGCCAGATGTGGGTCCTCGTATAGCTGGGCCATAGCCTGGAAGAATCCGTCCAAAGTGGAGACCTCGGGAGCCTTTTGCTCCAGTAGCCGATGAGCCCAGGCCTGTGGGTCTTTCTTTCTTCAAACTTCCTTCGGTCCCCTGTAAACCGCTCAGGAATAGGTACCTTAGGCTCTGTGGGCAGAGTCACTATGGTACGGGGAGGTGTGTGCCCCCTGCCGGAGGGATTAGGAGCAGCCAAATCCTGCACTTGATCTTCCAGGCAGGCATATCCTTCCTGCAGGTTTTGCACTGCTTGGGTTAGTCCAGCAAGGTGTGTGCATAGCTCCTTCATGGGAGAGGGCCCCGACGCAGACTCTGACATAGCTGTCCGTTTCTGTCACGTACCTGGTGGTAGAGTCTGGCTTATGCGGGGACAACCTCTCTTGCGGCCCTGGTTCAAGAGCTCTGGAGCACAGGGGGGCACGAGGGCTGGACAATCTTCAGGTGGTAATCAGAAGTCCACAGAAGCTCGTGCAAGGCAGGAGAGTAGTGGTTCAGTCCGGGTCGATAACTGGCAGGCGGTGCGGTACAACGGGTACAGGCAGGGTTGGTAATGTGCTGGCAACAGAAGTACAGAGGGAGCAGACAAGTGGATGGTCGTAAACAAGCCGGGGTCAGATGCAGGCAGATATCAACAGGTCCAGAGGGCTAGCCAGGGTCACAGGAACAGGAAGTCACTCAGAAGTAGTCACTGGGGGGTCACAGGTGCAGGAAACGCTGTAGAACGGACAGCACTTGCTTACAGGAAGCACGCTGCTTAAATTGAGCTGCCAGGACCGCCTCCTCTGGGGGCTAGAGGAAACAGCAATCAAATGTAAACACGTCCTCAGAACAATCTCTTTCTAACAGCCCCATTACATGCCACGTTTGGCATGTCATTTTTTTTGGGGGGGGGGGGGGTGTGCCCGGTTTTCAGAAGGACTTCCTGTCCCTCTTCCACCTTCTGCTTCTGGGCCGCCTAGGCGACTCCTCCTCTCCACCTAGGCGGCCCCTCCCTCCTGGCAATCTTCTGGGACACGTCATAGGTCCCAGAAGATTGCCTGGCCACTAGAAACACACAGCGCGACTTGCGCATGCGCAATGCGTGCCCGGTCGTGAAGCCACGGCCGGTGCCCACACTTACAATGACGGCGCCGCGGGGAGGAGGGGGAGACAAACAAGGCTTCGGGCGCAGGTATCGCTGGACCTGGAGACAGGTAAGCTACTGTTTATTATAAGTCAGCAGCTACACTTTTTGTTGCTGCTGACTTTTAATAAACCAAAAAACGAGTGGAACTCCGCTTTAACTCTGTGTAGTGCAAGCCAAGCCTTGCCAAAGCAATAGTGTGTCTAGGTTCCCTGTGTGTGTGCTCCTGCTCTGTACTGCAGTTTGTTTCCGTGTACCGATCCTTGGCCTGTTCTCTAGACTATTCCTACCTGCCTGATACCCCGACATTTGGCATGTTTGACTCTTCCTGCCTGCCTAATACCCTGACCTGTGGCGTGCCTTCCTGACTTACCCTTAGCCCTGCCTGCTGCTTCCTATCCACCAGAAGCCAGCTGTGAGCACCAGCTGTGAGACCCTGGGGTCCACGAACTGGAGTCAGCTGCAGCGAAGTCCATCCTCACCATCAGAGGCTCTGGTGAATACCTGCTGGCTCTTAGACTCCGCACCCTGGGGAATCTTATGCTTTAGATCTCAGTGCAATCCGTGTCAGTGCTCCAGTGGCCCCGCTTTCCTGAACCTTCCATAGCTCCATCCAAAGCGGTCAGCCAAAGGGTTCACTACCTATGCGGTGCGCTCCTAATATCAACGGAGTGCATCTGTCAACTGGCCTCAGGTGACCTGACAGTTTGCTCTGGCCATGGACCCAGCTGATGTGCCTCTACCTGCCGTTGATCAGCTGCAAGGCATAGCCCACAGACTCGAGACCCAGGAATCTAATCAGACCTAGGTGATGAGATTCCTCCAGTATTTTGCTTCCCGCTTTGAACAACTTCAGGCCTCCTTAGGACCTCTGGCTCGGCAACCTCAACCACAGCCTGCTGCTACAGTATCTCACAAAAGTGAGTACACCCCTCACATTTTTGTAAATATTTTATTATTTCTTTTCATGTGACAACACTGAAGGAATGACACTTTGCTACAATGTAAAGTAGTGAGTGTACAGCTTGTATAACAGTGTAAATTTGCTGTCCCCTCAAAATAACTCAACACACAGCCATTAATGTCTAAACCACTGGCAACAAAAGTGAGTACACCCCTAAGTGAAAATGTCCAAATTAGGCCCAATTAACCATTTTCCTTCCCCGGTGCATTTGTGACTCATTAGTGTTACAAGGTCTCAGGTGTGAATGGAGAGCAGGTGTGTTAAATTTTGGTGTTATCGCTATCACTCTCTCATACTGGTCACTGGAAGTTCAGCATGGCACCTCATGGCAAAGAATTCTCTGAGGATCTGAAAAAATAATTGTTGCTCTACATAAAGATGGCCTAGGCTATAAGAAGATTGCCAAGACCCTGAAACTGAGCAGCAGCTCTGTGGCCAAGACCATACAGTGGTTTAACAGGACAGGTTTCACTCAGACCAGGCCTTGCCATGGTCGACCAAAGAAGTTGAGTGCACGTGCTCAGCGTCATATCCAGGGGTTGTCTTTGGGAAATAGACATATGAATGCTGCCAGCATTGCTGCAGAGGTTGAAGGAGTGGGGGAGGGGGGGGTCAGCCCGTCAATGCTCAGACCATACGTTACACTACATGAAATTGGTCTGCATGGTTGTTGTCCCAGAAGGAAGCCTCTTCTAAAGATGATGCACAAGAAACCCGCAAACAGTTTGCTGAAGACAAGCAGACTAAGGACATGGATTACTGGAACCGTGTCCTGTGGTCTGATGAGACCGAGATAAACTTATTTGGTTCAGATGGTGTCAAGCGTGTACGGCAGAAACCAGGTGAGGAGTACAAAGACAAGTGTGTCTTGACTACAGTCAAGCATGGTAGTGGGAATGTCATGGTCTGGGGCTGCATGAGTCCTGCCGGCACTGGGGAGCTACAGTTCATTGAGGGAACCATGAATGCCAACATGTACTGTGACATACTGAAGCAGAGACTGATTCACCTCTCCCTTCGGAGAATGGGCCGCAGGACAGTATTCCAACATAATAATAACCGCAAACACACCTCCAAGACGACCACTGCCTTGCTAAAGAAGCTGAGGGTAAAGGTGATGGACTGGCCAAGCATGTCTCCAGACCTAAACCCTATTTAGAATCTGTGGGGCATCCTCAAAGGGAGGGTGGAGGAGCGCAAGGTCTCTAACATCCAGCAGCTTTGTGATGTCATCATGGAGGAGTGGAAGAGGACTCCAGGGGCAACCTGTGAAGCTCTGGTGAACTCCATGCCCAAGAGGGTTAAGGCAGTGCTGGAAAATAATGGTGGCCACACAAAATATTGACACTTTGGGGCCAATTTGGACATTTTCACTTAGGGGTGTACTCACTTTTGTTGTCAGCGGTTTAGACATTAATGGCTATGTGTTGAGTTATTTTGAGGGGACAGCAAATTTGCACTGTTAGGCTGCATTCACACAGGGGTGAACCAACTTTAGCGCAACTTTGCGGGGCGATTTCAGCGCGGTTTCAGGCAACTTATAACACGACTTATGCAAGGTGATTTTACCTGTGGCCAATCAGAGAAGGGATGGAGGGGGCAGCCCCAAATAAATTCTATTCTTTTAACTACAAAGTCACGTTTTTTTGGATGGGGGATCTGACTTGGAGGCGACTTCTATTGAATCCTATGGGCACAAGTCGGATAGAAGTCACCTCCAAGTAGTACAGGAACCTTTTCTGAAGTCGCCTTGAAGTTGGAGCGGCTTCAGAGGTGTATATTAAGACGGCTCCCATTCACTTCAATGGGATTTCAGATGTCAAACGACTTGGGGCGACTTGAGACAACTCAAGACGGATCGTAAGTCACCCCTGTGTGAATGCTGAATTATACAAGCTGTACACTCACTACTTTACATTGTAACAAAGTGTCATTTCTTCAGTGTTGTCACATGAAAAGATATAATAAAATATTTACAAAAATGTGAGGGGTGTACTCACTTTTGTCGTCGGTACGTCGGTTCCAATCAGTTGCAGCCATGAACCCTTTGCACTTACCAGGTCCATACCGTTACATTGGAGAGCCAAGGCCTGCAGGGGGTTTCTCAGCCAGTGCACCATCCACTTTGAACTCCGGCCTCAAAACTTCCTGTCTGATTGGGCTAAGGTAGCCTATATTATTTCCCCCCTGTCCGGCGAGGCTTTAGTCTGGGCTACCCCTCTGTGGGAGAAAAATGATCCAGTTGTTTCTAGCCTATCTAACTTCTTGAAGCTCTTTCGGAATATCTTCGAGGAACCAAGTCGGGCCTCTTTAGCAGCCAGCGCCCTTTTACGTCTCTGCCAAGAGTCATCTTCAATGGGACAGTATGCTGTTCAGTTTCGTATACTAACTGTTGAGCTGCGCTGAAATAATGAGGCCTTCGGTGCAACCTTTGTACATTGCCTCTCTGACCGAGTGAAGGATGAATTGGCAGAAAGAACCATCCCTGCTGATCTGGACGATGTCATCTCCCTCTGTAACCAAATCGATATTTGCTTTCAGGAGAGGACCCTAGAAAAGAGACACCAACACCCCTTGGTCCCTAGTCAGCCTGAGCTCTCCTCTCTGCCACCCATGGAGCATCCCCTGCCAGCTGAGGAAGCTATGCAGCTGGGCCAGACCAGGCCATCTCCAGAGGAACGTGCTAGGTGCAGAACTCTGGGCCTGTGTCTCTACTGTGGGGGCAAAGGTCATTTTCGTGACACTTGCTCGCTGCGTACCGGGAAACACTCGGGTCTAATACATTTGGAAGGTGGAGTATTGGACCCAGAAACATCACCTTCTCGTCTTCTTCTTTCGGTATCCCTTCATGTTGGTGCTTCATCTCAAGCGGCCTTGGCATATCTGGATTCTGGAGCCGCCGGCAATTTTATGGACTGGGGAACTGCATCTTCTTTGAAGCTTACTCTTTCGCCTCTTACCCCTCCACTGGTGGTCTAGGCGATTGATGGTGCTGTTCTTCCAGGGGGTCCTATTCGCTTCCAGACCCTTCCTGTTAAGATGTCGGTAGAGATACTCCACCAGGAGTGGATATCCTTCTTTATCCTGCTGAAGGTTACTTGGTTACAGCTCCATTCCCCACACTTTGACTGGACTTCTGGGCAGATCCTGGCTTGGGGTTCCTCCAGTTTCTCATCCTGCCTACTCAAGGTTGCCCCTAAAGAGAGACTTCCTGTTGTCACCACTTCAGTATCTTCTGCCCTTCCCGCTGCATATAGCTACAGTGTCTCACAAAAGTGAGTACACCCCTCACATCTTTGTAATTATTTTATGATATCTTTTCATGTGACAACACTGAAGAAATTACACTTTGCTACAATGTAAAGTAGTAAGTGTACAGCTTGTATAACAGTGTAAAATTGCTGTCCCCTCAAAATGACTCAGCAAACAGCCATTAATGTCTAAACCATTGGCAACAAAAGCCTAATTAGCCATTTTCCCTCCCCGGTGTCATGTAACTCATTAGCGTTACAAGGTCTCAGGTGTGAATGGGGAGCAGATGTGTTAAATTTTGGTGTTATCACTCTCACTCTCTCATTCTGGTCACTGGCAGTTCAACATGACACCGCATGGCAAAGAACTCTGAGGATCTGAAAAAAATGGTTGCTCTACATAAAGATGGCCTAGGCTATAAGAAGATTGCCAAGACTCTGAAACTGAACTGCAGCATGGTGGCCAAGACCATACAGCGGTTTAACAGGACAGGTTCCACTCAGAACAGGCCTCACCATGGTCGACCAAAGAAGTTAAGTGCATGGGCTCAGTGTCATATCCAGAGGTTGTCTTTTGGAAATAGATGTATGAGTGCTGCCAGCATTGCTGCAAAGGTTGAAGGGGTGGGGATTCAGCCTGTCAGTGCTCAGGCCATGTGCTGCACTACATCAAATTGGTCTGCGTAGCTATCGTCCCAGAAGGAAGCCTCTTCTAAAGAGATACACAAGAAAGCCCACAAACAGTTTGCTGAAGACAAGCAGATTAAGGACATGGATTTATGGAACCATGTCCTGTGGTCTGATGAGACCAAGATAAACTTATTTGGTTTAGATGGTGTTAAGCGTGTGTGGCGGCAACCAGGTGAGGAGTACAAAGACAAGTGCGTCTTGCCTACAGTCAAGCATGGTGAATGGGAGTGTCATATTCCGGAGCTGCATGAGTACTGCCGGCACTGGGGAGCTACAGTTCATTGAGGGAACTATGAATGCTAATATGTACTGTGACATACAGAAGCAGAGCATGATCTCCTCCCTTCAGAGGCTGGACCACAGGGCAGTATTCCAACATCACGACCCCAAACACATCTCCAAACCACCGCCTTGCTAAAGAAGCTGAGGGTAAAGGTGATGGACGTCATGGAGGAGTGGAAGAGAATTCCAGTGGCAACCTGTGAAGCTCTGGTGAACTCCATGCCCAAGAGGGTTAAGTCAGTGCTGGAAAATAATGGAGGCCATACTAAATATTGATACTTTGGGCCCAATTTGGACATTTTCACTTAGCAGTGTACTCACTTTTGTTGCCAGCAGTTTAGACATTAATGGCTGTGTGTTGAGTTATTTTGAGGGGACAGCAAATTTACACTGTAATACAAGCTGTACACTCACTACTTTACATTGTAGCAAAGTGTAATTTCTTCAGTGTTGTCACATGAAAAGATATAATAAAATATTCACAAAAATGTGAGGGGTGTACTCACTTTTGTGAGATACTGTATTTCCTGGATGTGTTCTGCAAGAAATCAGTTGAAGTGCTTCCTCCTCACAGGTCCTTTGACTATGCCATTGACCTTCTTCCCGGAGCAACTCTGCCCAGGGGTCGTACCTACCTCCTGTCCATCCCAGAGACCCAGGCTATGTCAGAGTATGTCACTGAAAACCTAGAGAAAGGGTTCATCCAGAAATCCTCATCGTCTGCGGGAGCAGGATTCTTTTTTGTTGCCAAAAAAGATGGTACCTTAAGACCCTGCATTGATTATCGAGGCTTAAACACGGTGACAATCAAGAACAGATACCCCTTACCCTTAATGTCTGAACTATTCAACAGATTGAAAGGTGCCTCCATTTTTACCAAGTTGGATCTCAGGGGTGCATACAATCTGATACAGATACGGGAAGGTGACAAATGGAAAACCATTTTTAACACTAGAGATGGGCATTACAAATACTTGGTTATGCACTTTGGGCTGTGTAATGCCCCAGCTGTGTTTCAAAACTTTGTCAACAAAATCTTTAGGGATCTGCTTTATCACTTTGTTGTCATCTATCTGGATGACATTCTCATACTTTTGGAAAATCTGCTTGTCCACAGAAACCATGTCTGGGTTGTCCTTCAGTGCCTTATAGAAAATAATGCTGGAGAAATGTTCTTTTGAGTGTTCTGAGGTCCTGTTTCTGGGATGCTTTGTCTCCAGTTTGGGGCTTCGTATGGATCCTGGAAAGGTCTCGGCCATTACCAACTGGCCTCTTTCTGCCAGCCTCAAGGCCACACAGCGATTTCTTGGGTTCACAAATTATTATAGGCAGTTCATTAAGAATTATTCTTCAATTGCTGTGCCTATTATTGCCTTGACTAAGAAGGGTACAAATGCCAAGGAGTGGCCTCCTGAAGCTGTCTCTGCTTTCCATGATTTGAAACAGGCCTTTATTTCTGGAATTCTCTTGAGGAGACCTAATCCTGGGAATCCATTTTTTGTTGAAGTGGACACTTCTTCGACTGGAGTGGGAGCAGTGCTTCCTCAATCCTTTGAGGAGAAACGTCAACCATGTGCGTTTTTCTCCCAAAAATGTTCTCAGACAGAGAAAAATTACTCTATTGGCGATCGGGAACTCTTGCAATTAAATTAATTTGGCATTAGAAAAGCGGCGTCATCTCTTGGAAGGTTCCCCTCACTCCATAACAATCTTCACTGACCATAAAAATCTGCAGTACTTGCAGAATGCCAAACGATTGAATCCCAGACTGGCCAGGTGGAGCCTTTTCGTCTCCCGTTTTAATTTCACTACTACGTACAAACCTGGTTCCTGCAACAGTCGGGCTGATGCACTCTCTAGGTCATTTGACACTCTGGACGAGGAACCCACCTCTGAACCTGAGCCGATCATTCCGACCTCATGCAACCTCATTCCCATTCTACCACTCTGGAATTAAAAATTCCTCCTGGCAAGACCTTCGTCTCCACTGAGCTAAGAGCTAAGATCCTTTTTGTTGGGGACATGATTCCAGGGTGGCAGGCCATGCTTTGTTCTTCCGATCCTTTCTGCTAATCAGTCGCCATTACTGGTGACCCACTCTCCATTCAGATGTCAAAGGCTATGTTAAAGCTCATGTCTGTGCCCAGTCTAAAACCTCGTACACACGAGCCGATGGTTGATCAACCGAACGTCCAACTTTTGTCCAAATTAGGTGATGACGGTTTGGTCTAGAGCACTGACGTGAATTCAGTAATCGCCAACAAAGCGAATGTAGTGACGTGTTCCAAGCGTATAACGAGGAAGTTCAGATTAATGTGGTTTGTGAATTATGAACAGAGGTTACAAGACCAA
Source organism: Glandirana rugosa (assembly GCA_018402905.1). NCBI lineage: Eukaryota > Metazoa > Chordata > Amphibia > Anura > Ranidae > Glandirana > Glandirana rugosa. The sequence continues at coordinate 1,350,393 of BLSH010049313.1, forward strand.
ACACTTCCTGGATTCCGAGCATGCGTGTTTGCACTTCCAACTTTTGGTTGGTCAACTTCTGTACACAAGAGCCAACAATTGGTCAACTCCTTGTTGGCCAACACAAGTTTTCTAGTCTCCTTGTCCAACTTCTGTTAGACGACGATTGGAAATCGGCTGTAGAATCCTGCATACACACATGATCGGATTTTCAGCCAACAGGCTGTTATACGACCATTGTTGACCGATAATTGGACCATGTGTAAGGGCCTTAAGTCCTCCATACAAGCTCCTGCTGGTCTTCTCATGTCCTTGCCCATTCCTAAGGAGCCCTGGTCTCACATTGCCATGGACTGATCTTCCACCGTCTAAGAATAATACAGTCATTTGGGTGGTAATCGATCGGTTCTCCAAGACGGCTCATCTTGTTCCTCTTCCTGGTCTCCCTTTTGCTCCTGCTTTGGTCCCCATTTTTGTTCGAGAAATCTTCCGCCTCCATGGGGTCCCTTCCCACATTGTTTCTGACAGGTGTGTCCAATTTACATCTCATTTTTGGAGAGCCTTTTGCAAATCCCTCAATATTGCCTTGGATTTCTCTTCTTCTTACCACCCTCAATCCAGTGGACAGACTGAGAGGGTTAATAAGGAGTTAGAGGTCTTTCTCTAAACCTTAGTCTCTGCTCATGACAATTACTGGTCCTCTCTACTCCCATGGGCAGAATTCTCTCACAATAATCATGTTAACGTCAGTTCTCAGAAGACACCCTTTTTCACAGTTTATGGAAGACAGCTTCCTCTTCCTATGATCTGTTCTCGGGACATTCCAGCTTTGGCTACAGTTCAGCAATCATTCAATTCCATTTGGGGTGATGTTCATGTTTCCCTCCAGGCAACTGCCGATAAATTTAAAAATTTTCTCGACCATTGCAGGCTTAAGCTACCTTCTCTACGACCTGGAGACAAAGTCTGGCTTTCCACCAGGAACATCAATCTCCGGGTTCCTTCTCTTAAATTTGCCCCTAGATTCATTGGTCCGTACATTATAACTTCTAAGCTAAATCCCTTTTTTTTTTAAACTTCAGATCCTTAAAAGCCTCAGGATCCCTTACTCCTTTCATGTTTCTCTTCTGAAACCTCTGGTCCTCAATAAATTCTCTTGTCCTCTCCCTACCTCGGTTCCGGTCTCTGAGGATAATCAGGAGTACGAGGTTAGTCACATTCTGGATTCCCAGCTCTGTAAAGGCATTCTTCAGTACATCGTGCATTGGAAAGTTATTTGTCCTGAGAAGAGGTCTTGGATCCCTGCATCTGATGTCTCCGCCCCTCGTCTTTTGAGGAAGTTTCTCCTCCAAGCCTGGGCCCAAGCGAGGGAGGGGCAGGCCCCGTAAGAGGGGGAGTGCTGTCTTGGATCTGCACTAGCAATTCAGGTCCTGACTGTTTGCTTACCTCTTTACTCTGTGTTTCAGCTTAGGGACCGACCTAATCTCCTACCAGCATGGCTCTGCCCACAGGAAAGAGTACTTAACACCGTGTAGTGCAAGCCAAGCCTTGCCAGAGCAATAGTGTGTCTAGGCTCCCTGCGTGTGCGCTCCTGCCGTGTGCATCAGTTTGTTTCCGTGTACCAATCCTTGGCCTGTTCTCTTGACTATTCCTACCTGCCTGATACCCCGACATTTTGCGTGTTTGACTTTTCCTGCCTGCCTGATACCCTGACCTGTGGCATGCCTTCCTGACTTACCCTTAGCTCTGCCTGCTGCTTCTTATCCACCAGAAGCCAGCCGTGAGCATGAGCTGTGAGACCCTGGGGTCCGCGACCTGGAGTCAGCTGCAGCAAAGTCCATCCTCACGATCAGAGACTTGTTGAATACCTGCTAGCTCTTAGACTCTGCGCCCTGGGGAATCTTATGCTCTAGCTCTCAGTGCAATCCGTGTCAGTGCTCCAGTAGCCCCGCTTTCCTGAACCATCCAGAGCTCCATCCGAAGCGGTCAACCGAAGGGTTCACTAGCTTTGCGGTGCGCTCCTAATATCAACTGAGTGCATCTGCCACCTGGCTTCAGGTGACCTGACAGCTACATTATTGGTCGAGGGCTGATTAAGCCTCAGATCAATATGATTGAGGCGGTTCAAAAATGGCCCCAACATATAAATAAAAAGCAAGTTTGTGCATTTCTGGGGATCACAGGGTACTACAGGCGTTTTATACCCAATTTTGCCACCATTGCAGCCCCACTGACAGACCTGAGGAAAGTTGGTCGGTCATGATTAAGTGGAATCCTGAGGCAGAAAAGGCATTTCAAATGTTAAAGCAAGTCCTTTGTGCACAACTGGTGCTCGTGATCCCAGATTTCACAAAGGTGTTTGTAGTACAATCGCCTCTGATGTGGGACTGGGTGCGGCACTGTCCCAAATGAGAGACGGTGAGGAGCCCCCGGTTGTCTGCCTGAGCAGGAAGCTTAACAGACATGAGAAAAACCATGCCATTGTAGAGAAGGAATGTTTAGCTATCAAATGGGCCTTAGAAGCCCTGAAATATTACCTGTTGGGGAGACCATTCAAAATAGTCATTGATCATGTCCCTCTGAAATGGATGTGTGATAACAAGGAGAAAAACAGTCGGGTGACAAGGTGGTTCTTTGCTCTGCAAGCATTCAAGTTCACAGTGGAACATAGAGATGGGAAATTCCAGAATAATGCAGATGCTCTTTCCCGTATCCATTGTCTGGTTGGGACAGTTGCTCAGCCGCAGGGGCTTGAGCAGGGGGGGGGGGGGGGGGGGGT